>JASANF010001340.1:0-101360 GCA_030248245.1 Trissonchulus sp. WLG1_4 | reverse complement strand
CCCAGAAAAAATTTTTAGAATTTTTAAATTTTTAGACCAAATTTCGTCAATTGGAGACGTATGAGAAATTTTTTGGGCCGGGCTATAAAAACCAAGAGGGGACCCTTGTTGACAATTTCGTCAGGTTACAGTTTTCGCGGGTCGGAAAAACTTTTTTCGACCCGCGCAGCCTGAAGTGGGTACCCGCGGGTCGACCCACGGCTCAAATTTTCCGACCCAACCCAACCCAACCCGCGGGTACCCACGACCCGCGTCCACCTCTGGCTGGACTTATTTTAGTCCGAGGTTTTGGAATGACAAATCGGACTAAACGGACTAAACGAGTTAAAATAAGTCAGCGGCTTAATTTTAGTTTGACCCCATTCCAAAACTACAACTGCAGTAAACGGACTTAACATGCATGCTTAACATTAGCGTGCATAGTTAAGTCCGTATAGTCCGAGTAAAAAGCAGCGCGCTAGAAGTTAAGTCCGTTCAATCCGGAGGTTTTGGAATGGCCTTTTTAAGCATAATTTTTAAACCGTTTAGTCCGATTATAATTAACCCTTTAATCCGGTAAAGAAATAGGCCCTTAGTCACACTTTTCTCCGCTCAGTCGTAAATATACCTATCCGTTCATTCGCACTAAAAAGGCACTACCTATCCAGTCCGGCAAATATTTAAGATCACTGTCTAAGATAAGGTCAACATTCAACAACAGCTCGAACATAGAAACTATAAATCCCACCTATTCCCGTATGTCCTTACGGCCACATATCGGTATGCTAAATTGCCCGTTTGGGCCTAACAATTTAAATAAAAATATATTAGATTAAAAATAAAATATTAAAATAAAATTAAATCGTGAAAAATAAATTCGTTTTGTGTTTGCTCCCCATGATTCTCAGCCGGTAAGCCCTACTATAGGAGGTGATCCTAAGGCTCGATTCATTCTGACAGCCGTGTATCCGTTCAGCCAGCAGAATTAGGAAATAATTACGTCACTAACAGTGTATAAAATCAGATTGTGGCGTGATTATTTTATAGTTTTGGCGGCTGAACGGACGTACCAATCGACTGTAAGTATGAATCGACCCTGAAGCTCGGTTCATATTCGCCCTTGTCCTTGTCCCTATCGTTTTGTCCTTAAGCAATTCCAAGAAAACTACATGGCTAAATAAGCCAATTTTTGGCACGAATAAAGTCAACGTCGTTTCCACACGGTATGCAAAAAATTATCCGAGTCGCTTTTGTCAATTCTTCGCAGCAACTGACCGAAATTTGTCCTTGTCCCTTTCCCTGTGTCCTTAAGGACAAGTATGAACCGGGCTTAAGGGTTGATTCATTGCTGTAGCCGTTTAGTATGAAAAACGATGAGAAAAGCACGCCGCCCATATTGCTTCAACTTGTCGCGTTATGGTTTTAGATAATTTTTGTCGGCTAAGCGGCAAATTAGTATGAATTGACCCCGTTGGCGACACCATTTTAGATCATAAGCTAACAACAGCACCTTAATTTTAAAACATCTCACATTTGCAACTCCACCATAGTGCATATAAAATCTTCAGTTCTTTCTAATCAACAACAAAAAGATCAGGCATTTGGTAATTATGTTAGGTAATAAGGATTTTAAATAGTATTAAGAAATTTTTTATACTGCTATGTACTTTATACTAAGAAAGTGACCAATATTGTTATACAGTCATATTTAAGATAAATATTTTCGTCAGTTTCAGTGAACAATATTGTGTAATGGTAACTTAGCGAAAACTGTTTCACCATGACAATCATTATTTTTAGAATCCATCTTGCAGCCTAGAAATGAATAATAGCACATCTGGACCACAAAACCCGGGACAACCGCTTTACGAAGGCCTGATTGCAGCTGCTGTGATGGTTCCCACTTGCGGGATCGGCTTGATGGTCTACATGATGTTTAATCTGACCGTATTCTTCACCAAAGAGTATCGTAGCAATTCTTACTACATCTTGGCCGCGACCTTAGGACTGTGTGACTGCACTCAACTGTGTGGCATGCTGTTCTACAGTGTTCCTTCGATACTGGCTGGTCGTTGGCTTGGCGGAAAGTGGCTCAATGTGGCGGTGGGAGCCGCAATGCTGGCGGGATGGTACGCGGCCATACCGATTATTGGCGGGCTTGCCATAAACCGCTACTTTTGCGTCTGTCGCAAGGAAGACTACTCGGAATACTTCAGCGTTCGACGCACGCTGGTGGTTGTGTTTGTGGCCTTGTTGTTTGGCAGCTTCTACTTCGTTATGTCCTTCATGTCCTGTTGCCATTTCGATTTCTACCCTCAGCTTTTCGCTTGGACTTGGGACACGAGTCAAACTAGTGGTAAATTGATCAGCTACGCAGATATCAGCCTGACAGTGTCAGTGGTGGGTATGGCCACTTGCTGCAACATCAAAGTGTTCTCTACTTATCGACAAATGCATCGGGACATCGCCGCTGACAGGACGGGGGACCAAAATCGCGGCGATGCGGTTCAGCGCGAACGCGAATTTAAACTATTCGTTCAATTTTTCATCATCGTCATGTGGATGACACTTTTCGACACCATTTTCGTGATCACACATTTCACGCCGGCCAACAAGTGGCTTTTTCTGGTGGTTTCTTGGATGTGGATGATTCATTGCTCTATCAATGGCTACGTTTACGTCGGCATGAATAAGCAACTGCGTCGTCGCGCACTTAACGCCATACTGCGCCGCAAAACAGTCGATCCTGTTTCCACAATACAGGGCCAAACCAATCGCAGAACCTCGAAGGTAACCAGCAGTGTGGCTCAGAAAGATTAATGGCGACGATCCCAAAAAAAATGCGTGAATAGGTGTTCCACTTAGGCTCGATTCATACTTTCAGCCGAGTGGCCGGTAAAATTACATACTAATCGTTTATAAGATTAGATTGTGGCGTTATACCGGATAAACGGACATACGGCTATTAGTAATTAATCAAGCCCTGTAATGAAATCAGCGGGTAACTATTATATTAATTTATCTTAAATATCATGATTGTTACATGGCAATATCCAATTTAACCACTAATTGCTTGTTCACGATCTTACGCGTATAAAATTTGTGTATTGAATTAATCCAAATGTGAGACACGCTCCTGTGGCACAGACAGATGCGCTCGTCATTTTCAACCGACTTGTTTTAAGTTATGTTAAACAAGTATACGGCCAATCCGAAGCGAACAGCTGTGCTCGTGCTCCAATCACACATGCGCACCTGCTTAGACATCAGTCGTCACATTGGCTACAATGGCCACTTGAGTGCTGATTGGTGCACATGCACAGAACTCTGCCCAATCAGAACAGCAGCTTGCCTCTGGTTGGCCGTATACTTGCTTAACGAAACTTGAGCAAGCAGGGTAAAAATGACGTGCGCATCTGCCTATGCTAGAACCAGGCAGGCAGGAGATTATTATGTACTTTTGGTTTCATATAAGCAACCAAAGCTAGCCAATAGAAACAATTTAATGCTGACAATCACAAGAATCACAGTGAATCGGCAAAATGGTACAAGACCGATCAACCAATACAATAACTTAGCACACCTATATACCAGCACGGGAACAGGACAACACAAGGCTACAGCCTGTTAGTCACAAACTAACGGTACAAAATATGACCCACATTCACAAAACAAATTTACAGCCTAAAAACCAATTGCAAGATGGATTACACAGATTACATAAAAATTTGCTTTGCCAATTTTATTGAATATGAAACCGATTACCGAACAATTTGCCACCCACAGTAACGCCCCGACAATGCAGTAAGTTTGTGAACCTACCTAAACTTTTAGGTAGGTTGTGTATTATCAAAGGAGCAATTTTTAATCGAATGTAATTAATCCATATTAGTAATACTTGGCAGAGTTTGCATAAAACGTGTAGCGAATTCCTGGCCGAAATAAAGAAATACCTGCATCGATTATTTTCCCACTTCCTACAAAAATCCGGTTTGGCGTGATAGCGCCAAACCTATAATTGGAATAAAAAAATAACTGATATATACAGCAATCACACACAATTCCTATTTCCTTAAATTAATGTTTCAATATTCCATAAAAGTATGGCTGATATTATGTACAGAACTACAATGTTCTAACTACACATGTTTATACAAACATTAATAGATATTACAGATAATTGCATAAATTAATAACAACACAAATTAATTAAATGAATCCTAAAAATATCATACCACTAGATCAATTATTTCGCTTTTTAGCAATATTAGGTTGACTTTAGCATAGTTTACATTGCTGTGGTTTAAAACACGTGTTTTTTGGGCAACTATTCTCATAATAATATTATCATCAATGAATGATCATATGAAAATTACAAAAAATAAAAAAAATTTATCCTCCACACTCGCACTAAGTGAAAGGAACACAAATTAATATAAAATGTGGAATGTACACAAACTCTGTCCCGGATCAATCAATACTTTACAACACATTATAACTGCAACTGTATCCAAATAATAGCATTTGTCCGTGAGGGTATCGGTTGCTCTGATAACAAAATGTTGGCTCAATTACTGAACCAATAATATGGCTTCAAGTCTGCGTGACGGATTTTTGATAGCATGACGATACTCGGAATACACTAAACTATTGACAAGTAGCAGATACGAATACGGACAAGACTTAAGCCCGGTTCATACTTGTCCTTAAGAACAAAGGGACAGGGACAAGGACAATTTCCTGTCAGCTATTGTGAAGCACTAACAGAACCGTTTCGTCTAATTTTTTGCATACGATCTGGAGTTTAGCCCAAGTATTTTCTTGTTAAAAATTGGCTCATTTGGATGTGTAGTTTTTTGGAACTGCTTAAGGACAAAACAATCGGGACAAGCACAAGTATGAACCGGGCTTTAATCTAACAGAGTTAATTTTATACAACTCATTAATTGTTTGGCCTATTTCGTGTCGGTTCGTGACAGACTGCACAGATCTGACCATAAGCCAGTGCACAACGAATCAATTGCAGCTCTTTTAGCACAATCACAGTGTTCCGCCTATTCCTGCTCTCAATCCAAACCTGCGTTTCAGTTTTCTGCAGCTATGTCCAAGATGAAAGCTTTAGGCCCAATTCACACGATGCAATTTTATGTTGCACGAAACATCGCATGCGATATGGCATGCAATGTGGCATGCGATGTTGCATGAAAAATAGCATCATGTGAAATGGGGGCTTTAGGTCCGGTTTTCACAAGACAGAAGTAAGAAGCAAGCAATCAGAACCAGATGAACTCAGTTTGAAACTATTATTTCCACGTTCTTAATGATTAATTTCCGCAGTATATACTTTTTTCTGAGGTTTATTTCAATGTTTACTATTTCCTATTCCGTCTACCACTCACCGGGCCCACCCAACCGACAAGAGTGTAGCCCGGACATCAGTTTGTGCATGTCCAAACCACTCACATGAACACGAAAACTCCCAACAGTAGAACTACAACACTGAATGGGGAGGGGGCAGGACTAGATTAATGTTTGGCTTTGTCGGGTTCAGTGCGGGCCCCCCCTCCCCCCGGGCCCAGACCCCTCCATCATGTCGATATTGATCTTGAAAAAGACGTAGGGTCGATAATCTTGCGAGAATCCCATCAGACCAGGAATTTCCTCCGAGCCCTGAAATAAGTATTATTAAGTATAATTAGCTTAGAGGGGAAAATTTCATAAACTTCGATCAATGGGAGTAAAAATTATGATGCTCGAAAATTTCTAACATATATAATATTTTGATTTTAGTAAGGGTCTTTTTAAACGGCTAACAGAAAGAAATAAAATGATTTTATAAACTGAATAAAAACAAAAATAGTCTACTCAGTTCAAAATATACAAGTTATGGCAAGCAAACTGACTGCTGTTTTGTGAGCTAACGTAGTAGCTAGCTAGCTTCGTCTGAAAATTTAAGATAAATATTGCCCAAATTTCCTACATAAACATTAACAGGTTGTGAAGATAGAAGATAAGAATTCATAGCTTTGAGCATAATATGTCACTCAACAACAAATTTTGATCAGGAACTGACACAAGCGTATCGGCTAATTTCTTGCATAGGATCTGCAACGGACGCCAACTTCATTCAGGCGAAACCTGCTTTAATTTGGCCTAGCAGTTGTCCCGGAATGGCTTCGGGATAAGGACAAGTATGAACCGGGCTTAAGGTATACGCGAAACACCTGTTACACAAACACTTCTTCTGCAATCACCGACCTAGCAGTCGTCATCTCTCATGACAAGCATCCGCCTCTGCCAAGGGGGACATCGTAGGTTATTAGTCTGGCTCAAACTTGTCTGCTAAAGCCCCCGGTTCATACTCGTGCTTTTCCTTGTCCCTATCGTTTTATCCTTAAGCGATTCCAAGAGAACTGCGTGGTCAAATAAGCCAACTTTTCACATGAGTAAGGTTTGGGTCACTTGCAAATCGTAGGTAAAAAATTAGCCAGAACGCTTGTGTCAATTATTCACAGTAGCTGACAGAATTTTGTCCTTGTCCTTGTCCCTGTGTCCTTAAGGACAAGTATGAACCGGGCTTAAGGATGTCTGTTTGTTCGTAAAAAGAAAACAGGGTATAATTTGCAGCGGCGGATGCTTGTCATGAGAGATGACGACTGCTAGGTCGGTGATTGCAGAAGAAGTGTTTGTGTAACAGGTGTTTCGCGTATACCTTAAGCCCGGTTCATACTTGTCCTTATCCCGAAGCCATTCCGGGACAACTGCTAGGCCAAATTAAAGCAGGTTTCGCCTGAATGAAGTTGGCGTCCGTTGCAGATCCTATGCAAGAAATTAGCCGATACGCTTGTGTCAGTTCCTGATCAAAATTTGTTGTTGAGTGACATATTATGCTCAAAGCTATGAATTCTTATCTTCTATCTTCACAACCTGTTAATGTTTATGTAGGAAATTTGGGCAATATTTATCTTAAATTTTCAGACGAAGCTAGCTAGCTACTACGTTAGCTCACAAAACAGCAGTCAGTTTGCTTGCCATAACTTGTATATTTTGAACTGAGTAGACTATTTTTGTTTTTATTCAGTTTATAAAATCATTTTATTTCTTTCTGTTAGCCGTTTAAAAAGACCCTTACTAAAATCAAAATATTATATATGTTAGAAATTTTCGAGCATCATAATTTTTACTCCCATTTGATCGAAGTTTATGAAAATTTTCCCCTCTAAGCTAATTATACTTAATAATACTTATTTCAGGGCTCGGAGGAAATTCCTGGTCTGATGGAATTCTCCCAAGATTATCGACCCTACGTCTTTTTCAAGATCAATATCGACATGATGGAGGGGTCTTGGCCCGGGGGAAGGGGGGGCCCGCACTGAACCCGACAAAGCCAAACATTAATCTAGTCCTGCCCCTCCCCATTTAGTGTTGTAGTTCTACTGTTGGAAGTTTTCGTGTTCATGTGAGTGGTTTGGACATGCACAAACTGATGTCCGGGCTACACTCTTGTCGGTTGGGTGGGCCCGTGATAAATAGACGAAATAGGAAAATAGTAAACATTGAAATAAACCTCAGAAAAATGTATATCCTGCGGAAATTTAATCATTAAGAACGTGGAAATAATAGTTTCAAACTGAGTTCATCTGGTTCTAATTGCTTGCTTCTTACTTCTGTCTTGTGAAAACCGGACCTAAAGCCCCCATTTCACATGATGCTATTTTTCATGCAATATCGCATGCCACATTGCATGCCATATCGCATGCGAATGTTTCGTGCAACATAAAATTGGAGCGTGTGAATTGGACCTAAGAGTTCATCTTGGACATAGCTGCAGAAAACTGAAACGGAGGTATGCAGTTGAGAGCAGGTAATAGGCGGAACACTGTGATTGTGCTAAAAGAGCTGCAATTTATTCGTTGTGCACTGGCTGATGGTCAGATTTTGTGCAGTCTGTCACGAACCCGACACGAAATAGGCCAAACAATTAATGAGTTGTATAAAATTAACTCTGTTAGATTAAAGCCCGGTTCATACTCGTCCTTATGCTTGTCCCGATAGTTTTGTCCTTAAGCAGTTCCAAAAAAACTACATACCGAAATGAGCCAATTTTTAGCAAAAAAATAGTTGGGCTAAACACCAGATCGTATACAAAAAATTAGACGAAACTGTTCTGTTAGTGCTTCACAATAGCTGACGAAAAATTGTCCTTGTCCCTGTCCCTATGTTCTTAAGGACAAGTATGAACCCGGCTTAACTTGCTCCGTATTCGTATCTGCCACTTGTCAAAGTTCAGTGTATTCAGAGAATTCGTCTATATGCTATCAAAAAGGCCTCACGCAGACTTGAAGCCGTACCTATTGGTTCAGTAATTGAGCCAACATTTTGTTATTGGGAGCAACCCATACCCTCACGGACAAATAGCTATTATTTGGATACAGTTGCAGTTATAATGTGTTGTAAAGTATTGCATTGATCCGGGACAGAGTTTGTGTACATTCCACATTTTATATTAATTTGTGTTCCCTTCACTTAGTGCCGAGCGTGAAGGACAAATTTTTTTTATTTTTGTAATCTTCATACGACCATTCATTGATGATCAATATTATTATGAGAATAGTTGCCCAAAAAAGCGGTGTTTTAAACCACAGCAAATTGTAAGCGCGAAAGAGGGAGAAAGGGTAAATGGTGTAATTAGAATATCGAAACAAGTTGAAAACAGGAGTAACATGTTCATAAAAAGATTAGGAAAGAAAGAAGGAAAGATGTGTGTGATGCTGAAAAAAAGTGCGCATGGATTTTTGAGAGGGGAAACGAGGATCTTTATTTCGCCGGAATTCCACAGTTTTAAAAGAGTATGTTCCTCAGAGTATTGCTAACGTTACAATATAGGTGTTTACAAATGTAAGACTTGTACTTGAGTAACTTGTAAGTCGTAAGTCAAAAGCTTCCGGGGATTTTATTCAAGGCGGTTGTTATTTAATTTCGTGAGTGGCTTGACGGGGGCTGTATTCGAGACAGGGACTTTATTTGAGGTAATACGGTAAACAAGCTTTGGTTTATTCAAATGTGTATCCGTCCTGTATTGGTGCACCAATCCGTGCACCAATAAAAATTCTTATCATTTCAAGTATTTACAACTTTTTTTATGTGTTCCACACTTTCATCCAAAGTGTGAAGCACAAAGACAAAACTCAGCTTCGTCGCAAATTCTAAGCTACCAAAAATACAAATAGTTTTATTTTTGTCGCGGATGTCGCTGCACAGCAGGTGCCTGGCTTCGGATCAAGTTTCTCCACAATTTAGGTTTTCACTAATTGAACATTAGCCGGTCATCGAATTTGTTTCATCAATATTGAGAAGCCGCACAACATATGACAGTAGCTTTTATTACAATAACTACTCGGATCGATGCTAACTACTAGATCCTAAGCTTTCTATATTTTTATTTTTTTATTTCTGTTGTATCATTCTTCCCGTGGTTAAAAGAAATGCTATATGTTATGCTGCAAACCACGGGGCTCTTGGAAATTAGGCCGTGAAGGCGAGGGCCAAAGGACAGAACTGACCGTGCGCCCGAGCCCGGATGGAATGCAGAATAACGGTTGCCGACCGGGGCAAACTGTTCTAAAGCGCTCAAGAACTGGCCCTAACTAGGTCCGGGGTCACACACGGGATCACACACAACAGCTGAAAAGCCCTCCAAAGGGCGTCTACCAACAACAATCCCTAAGAAGCCCTAGGGAGGCAGTTTTAGAGTTCAGAATTTTATTGAAATTTCAATATTTTATTGAACCGAAAACAGTAACAATTTTACAAACAGGAGAAAACAAATAAAAACTAACTCACAGCATAAGACGAGCTCAGAGGGACCTAACCCTAATCCTCAGTGGCACACGGGGCCTCACTACTTAACCCCTGTCGTGCGCCGGTGCCAACCCCCCCGTCTTCATAAATTCTCTGACTGCTGTGAGCCAGACCACACATAAGAGATATTTGACTTTTTGATTCGTGCCAAATCGGATTTGGGTTTGCTCCCCCATTCAAACATAATAACGAATATATTAAAATAATTGAAATATTATGTTTTATTAATAAATTTGGACGCTACAATTTAGATACGCAGAGAAATTTCGGAATGTTGAAATATTTTCCTATTCATGCGACACGTCATCATTTTCGACGCTCGCCAGCTAGCACAGATAGGCAAAAAGTATCTGGCAGCCTTTCTATTGTCTCGAAAGTGCACAAACGTAGCGCAGAGCGCAATTCTATTCACAAATACGAACCTTTTGGGAACTGCTAAAAGAGTGTGAATCTGCGAGTTCTCAAGTGTGAAGATACAAAACGGACACTATATTTTCGATATATTTCGACATTTTAAGAGCGGGACAACCCGCCTCAAATAGGAGGTAGCCCAAAATATATAACAGGTGCCCCCCTGCGCGGGTACGACGTCCCGGCGTGTCTAGCGCACTTTCGTTGGGTACCCCCTAGTTGGGGCGCGTTTTCCTGCTCCCGTAGCGTTCCAAATTTGTCGCCCTGAAATTTTAAAACACTTATGCAACTTTACACAGAGAGTCCATGGAAGTTCTTTCCTGAAAATACAAAGAAAAGCATAACAAGTACGCACACAAATACAAACAAGATGGCTAGCGCCAATATCCCCTTAAACCAATTTGAAAATTCAGCGACCATTTTGGGTTGATACGATCAATCTTAAAACCTAAAATTTTCTCAGTACCCGTATCATTCGAAAACCTTTTCAAAAACTTTTTCCGAAAACCAATTTAAACCACGTATCGTGCCCCCCAACTCTAGAGGTTCCACCAGATTGAACTCCGGGTCGGCTAGCCTGCTGGTCGCCAACCCGGCCAGCACCCAGAAAACTCTATCGGGCCGTTAGCCCGTCTGTAGCCTACAAGCATACCCTACCTAAGAAAAACTACGTACCTAGTTAAATTTCGGTTTACACACTCCCTACATACATACTCATGTTAGTAGACACTTTGGACGTCCTCTACTCTCACTCTTTCTCTTTCCTTTCTGCTAGCTAGCACTTGAAAACTCTCCTTAGCTGCTCGTGAACACCCGTGGGACTTGCCCCAACATCGGCAAGCTCGCGCCTGCTTTGTATGACGCATGACGCACGCCTCGTGCACAGCACGTGAACAGACGCGATTTTCGGGATGCCGGCCGGTCATCCGTCGCGTACGCCACTCACCCTCACAGCTACTACTCTCTCCAATTTTAGCACTCGCGATCTAAAAGAAAACACTTAGAATTCGGGCATCTTGCCCTCTCCACAGTTCGGCGGTCTCCCACACTTTGAGTTCGATTCCTTTCTCTTCCTCCACGACACACAATCATACTAACAACACACGCAATCACACCACACTCGCTCACAGACGTTGTAACGGTCCTTATTGCCCCTACCTACTAATTTCTCGTTGCGATCAATATGCAACATACAAAATACTGGCCGAGACAGACAAGCAAAGAAACTAACTACGAAAGTTTATCCATTCTGGCATTATCAGGACCAGCGTTGGGCCATGGGACGCTGACGGTAGGCAGAACGCTGGCTGGAATGGTGGCCGGCGGAGGCGCTGAGATGGTTCGGCGTGTCGTTGGCGCGCTGGCAGCTCAAGACGATGGATTGATACGCATCTGGCAGCTAACTGGCTGGCTTGGCAGGGTCTAGCATGGCGGCTGGCTCGCTCCAACGGGATGCCGCACAACAGCCGCGGCGAGTCGCATCGTTCGGGCCACGAATGGCAGGCCCCTCCCCAAACAGTCCAGACCGCCCCAGTCATCCCGCTTCCTTCTCACATAGATCTCCTTCGTTCCCACATAGGAATAAAGTCAATTTCGCCCCAAATAGTGCTGCAGCAATAAAAGTTCGAGGTGGGGCATCGTTCTTCCGACGGTAGAAAGCCAGTTTCTTCGCATCCGCCGAAAGACGTCTCCGCAGATAGCCTGAATCGCCACCGGTCACTGCCTATCCTCCGGTCCACAGTGCGGTACCTCGCTTAGTCCGCTCCTCGTTGATGAGACAAACTTTATGGGCAGGACTGGACTTTCCCTAGCCCTACACACACCAACTTTCCAATTTCAAAATTTAAAATTTCACTGTCAATTTTCTAAAATATTCTGTTTAAGCTATACTTTTGCCCTCACAGTCTTTTATTACGCACACATTATCAAAATTGTTACTTTGTTATTTAAAACTTCAACCAAAAACTTCTCACCGAACAAAACAAAGGAAGAAAAAACTCAATCAAAAGAACATCACTCAACCGCAATACCTAGTAATTTAGTTAAAACACAATACATTACGGAAAATTTCGGCCCAACAAGACAAACAATTAGTAATTCAATTTTGATCGCAATAAGAGCCCCCTGGTACTTATTCCCGTGTCTTTCATGTATATAGTCCGCGCCTTGGAATACAACTACTTTATACGAGGGAATTTCCTCCCTCTTATACCCCAAACACCCACAAATACGCATCTTTGACTAATTTAAAGAACATACGTGGATTGCAGGTTCGAGTCCTGTCACGGGTCGCCACTTGTTATGCTGAAAACCACGGGGCTCCTGGAATTTAGGCCGTGAAGGCGAGGACCAAAGGACAGAACTGATCGTGCGCCCGAGCCCGGATGGAATGCAGAATAACGGTTGCCGACCGGGGCAAACTGTTCTAAAGCGCTCAAGAATTGGCCCTAACTAGGTCCGGGGTCACACACGGGATCACACACAACAGCTGAAAAGCCCTCCAAAGGGCGTCTACCAACAACAATCCCTAAGAAGCCCTAGGGAGGCAGTTTTAGAGTTCAGAATTTTATTGAAATTTCAATATTTTATTGAACCGAAAACAGTAACAATTTTACAAACAGGAGAAAACAAATAAAAACTAACTCACAGCATAAGACGAGCTCAGGGGGACCTAACCCTAATCCTCAGTGGCACACGGGGCCTCACTACTTAACCCCTGTCATGCGCCGGTGCCAACCCCCCCGTCTTCATAAATTCTCTGACTGCTGTGAGCCAGACCACACATAAGAGATATTTGACTTTTTGATTCGTGCCAAATCGGATTCGGGTTAGCTCCCCCAATCAAACATAATAACGAATATATTAAAATAATTGAAATATTATGTTTTATTAATAAATTTGGACGCTACAATTTAGATACGCAGAGAAATTTCGGAATGTTGAAATATTTTCCTATTCATGCGACACGTCATCATTTTCGACGCTCGCAAGCTAGCACAGATAGGCAAAAAGTATCTGGCAGCCTTTGTATTGTCTCGAAAGTGCACAACCGTAGCGTAGAGCGCAATTCTATTCACAAATACGAACCTTCTGGGAACTGCTAAAAGAGTGTGAATCTGCGAGTTCTCAAGTGTGAGGATACAAAACCGACACTATATTTTCGATATATTTCGACATTTTAAGAGCGGAAAAACCCGCCTCAAATAGGGGGTAGCCCTAAATTATAACACTATATATGGTAGAACCGGCCAGTGCTTGCATCGTACAATTCCCTGGGTCTGCGTATTCTAACTGGATATCGAGGTTGTCCGTTTTGTCCATTGTTTCGATAAACCCACACTAAGTTTTCAACAGGTGGAATATAGCTGGTCGCTGGTTGAATATTAGGCGTTACTGACACCATTGGAGTATCTTGTATGATTGATCGATTTGTCAGCATTTTTAAATTTTTTTGATGTGCGGGCCGTGTACGTCGTGTAAGGTTATTTTCTATCGTCGTGACACCATCTAGTAGCGAGTGGTCAGGTCCTGTTGTTTTAGTTCAAAAAAAAGACGGCACCACACGCTTTTGCATCGATTTTAGAAAACTTAATGACGTAACGGTCAAAGACTCATATCCATTGCCAAGGATTGACGATGCCCTAGACGCCTTTGATGGTTCCAAATGGTTTAGCTCGTTAGACTTTTTTTCCGGTTAGTGGCAAATTAAGATGAACCAGAAAGACAAACATAAAACTGCGTTTTCTACGCACAGGGGTTTGCATGAATTCGAAGCTATGCCATTCGGCCTTACGAATTCGCCGGCTACATTTGAGAGAATGATGGAATTTGCCCTTTGCGGACTACACTGGAAAATTTGTTTGATCTACCTAGACGATGTCATTATCTTTTCAAAAACTTTTGAGAAACACATTGACTACCTGACTCAAGTGTTCGACAGGCTGAGAACTGCTAAGTTTCGCTTGAAACCTTTAAAGTGTCATCTGTTTCGGAAAGAACTGGAATACTTAGGACATATTGTCGGTCGCTATGGCATCAAGCCAGATCACAAGAAAAACACTAAAAAACCCAAATCCCAAAATTTGTCGCTGGCTAATGAAGTTGGAACAATACAATTTCGATATTGAACATAAAACCGGACACAAAATTTCACATGTGGATGCCCTAAGTAGAATTCCTAGCCCATGCGACCGTACCGCAAACATAGCCTGTACTCTAATATCAGATTATTCAAATGAACAGTTTCAAAAACTACAGGAAGCGGATAGTGACCTAAAAGTAATCATCGAAATACTACTAAACGGACATCACGGACATTTAAAGCCATAAATCCGCAATATCGGAAGGAGTTGCCAAGACTCAAACTTCAATCAAAGCTACTCTATTTTGAAAAGCCACGTTGCCCTCTTCGACTAGTCATCCCTAAATCTGAAAGATCGAATTTTATCAAAATGTACCATGACAATATCACTTCTGGACATTTCGCTAGCAAACGCACATATTATCGAATCCGTCGAGTCGCTTACTTGCCAGGAATGTATGCTGATGTCGACGCATACTGTCGATCGTGCGATATTTGTTCTAAAAACAAAAAGCGGGGAGGCTCACGTCCTGATCTAATCCCAATCGGCTCAAAGGAGCCCTTGGAAATAGTAGCGATGGATGTCTTTGGTCCCCTACCATGTACACTAAATAGAAATATATATATATATATATATATATATATATATATATATATATATATATATATATATATATATATATATATATATATATATATATATATATATATATATATATATATATATATATATATATATATATATATATATATATAGAAATATATATATACTAGTTGTGATAGATCATTTCTCAAAATTTGTTCGTTTATATCCAATGAAAAATCAAGAGTCGTCAACAATTGCTGAAAAATTACTTGATTTTGTCACAACTTACGGACTCCCGAAGGAATTTCTATCAGATCGGGGCACGAATTTTATGTCCAGCACCATACAACAACTGTTTTACTCCCTTGGTGTTAAGAAAAAGACAACCAGCCCCTACCATTCTGGTCACGGCACCAAATGAGAAGCTTGAAATGAGAAGCCGCACAACAGATGACAGTAGCTTTTATTACAATAACTACTCGGATCGATGCTAACTACTTGATCCTAAGCTTTTTATATTTTTATTTTTTTATTTCTGTTGTATCAATATCTAACCATCATGAATTCTAATTAGTGGTTTTTATTGCAGTAAACCCACCGCCGACCTTTCCTGATTTTACCATTGATGAGTACTACGCAGACTTGAGCGTAGAAGGCAACTGGATGAATATTCTAGACCAACTGGCACACTTTGTGAACTCAAAATACATCGAAAGTGTAACTCAACCCTGGGTATTGGATGCACATATCGGGCACGGTAAGATTTGTGATTTCATAAATTGATGCCTTCAGATAATTTTTAACATGACTCATTCGAATGATTCGTTGTGGAATATTAAATCATTCCAAACATAATCAATCCTAACACTATTGATTTAAAAATATTAATTGCAACTGAATTAACGAGTCTAGTTATGTTAGGCCTTTAGTTTAGGAGGGAAATTTAATACACCTAAAACAAGTATAGTTTGGGTATAACTAAACTAACAAAAATTAAATTGTGTCATAAAGTATTAAGTACGCAGGTAAGGCTTTGATGAAACTCTAACTGGATTTTGTCGCGGTTAAAAATATCACAGTACAATTTTTTAGGTCTTTCTCTCATATAAAGAAATAATAGATATTTGAAAAATTTTTAAATTGATGTATTCAATTCCGCGATTAAAAGTTACTAAACAGTAAACACCTAAAGTAATGCCAGAATCCACGAGACTCGTAGGTTGAAAACGCTTTAAGGGGGTAGTGTCGCGAAAGCAGTCGATTTTGCGCGACTGTAAAACTTGTTCAGTAAAATGTTAGATATTGATCTTTCTATATTTCAAAAATCTATCTAAAGGCAAATTATTTTGCCAAGTTTCAGCAAAATTGGTGCATATAGTTTGCAATAATGTCGCAAATTCGGAAAAATGACGTTTTAAAAACCTATTCACATTCCATTTTTTCGTCACATTTATCAATTTTTCTGTTTGGTTTTTTTACACATACTGATAGCACATATGTTGTAGTTTATGCACATAAAATTTAGTGCAAATTACTGTAGCGGCTGTGGAGTAATACTAGTTTGAACTGTGAAGGTGTACGTAAATTGTAAATTAGTAACAGCAATAATGATAAATTGTGAAAAATCTAGACGCTTATTTTCAAATCAAAAGGAAAACGAAGCTTTAATTTTCTTTTTTCTTATTTGTCGCAAAAAATTGTGCGTCCACACATTATGTGTACTTCACAAGCTGGCCAATCTGATATCTGGCTTGATTTTTCGAACTTTTATGTCCCTATTGTGTGATGTCTGGCTTACTAATGGCGATTGATCCAAGATATTTGTCGATAGTGATAGTGTGATGTCTGGCAGTAATTATTTGACACCATACAGCGTTGGACTAGCTTCTCACTGAATGTACTAAATCAAAGCAAAAAGTTCTATTTTCACAACCTATGAGCAAAACTGCTTTCGCGACACTACCCCCTTAAGCTGTTTTCACTGTATAATGCAAAGCGATAGAATGTTTACGAAATTTCTTTATTTTCATAAAATAATTTAGATTTAATTACATTACTATTTCTCACTAATTACTCATTATTCTATCAACATTTTCGAGTTACCATTTTGGTTAGTACTATATCATTTCGGTCAGGTCAGCGTGAATCCTATTAAGTAATGCCAACAAGTTGTCATTTATATAGCAACAGTTTAAGAAACAACAAAAACGTGCAACATCAAACTCTGAAACAAAAGCAATAGAGAAATAAAAAATCATCTTATTTTAGATTTTGGTTCCGGTGCTGCCGATGCCTTTTTCTTGCCAACAGCGAACAAGTTTGATGTGTTGTCTGGCTTACTCTTGAAACCATTTTTTGCACCCGAAGCTCCGTATTTATACAATTTTGCTGCCGTCGGATTCGTAATGGCTCACGAAATAGGGCATTCACTAGACCACTCGCACATTAGTTGGTCTGGAAAAACAAAACAGTTGTCGAAAGATGCTCAATACGGTTTGAAGTCAGAGCAGAACTGTTTGAAGAAATTTTACAACAATGTGTGCACTCATTATGACCAAAATGTCACTGTGTGTAACGACGGATTAAACACTTTGAGCGAAAACTTTCCTGACCAGCTGGCAACCAGGGCAACTTTCAATGCTTACAAAAAGTTTGCAAAACGCAGAAATATCAAGTCAGGAATTCCGGAATTGGAAAAGTACACTCCGGAGCAGCAATTTTTTATTGTGATAGGATTTTTGTGGTGTGGAAAAGCAGACAGGTAAAATATTTTTGATGTAACAACTTACGGTTGACTGTATACTCACCGATTTACAAATTATGACCTGTCAGTCAGTAGGTGAGTAGTTGTCGCCGCACTACGCAATACTTTGTGATGTTCAATACAAGTTATGCTATTCAACTTCATTAAATTCTGCTAAAACATTTGTTAAATGCAAAAAACAAACAATGTGTCAGGTTTTTAAAACTTTCAATTAAAATTTAATTTAGTTAAATCATTAATTCTGCAAAAATATGAGTCTCTGTGGTCGTGCTGCACTGAATACTTCAAATACTATTATCGATCTGTGATTACTTTTTTGCCGCTTTGGAAACTGGTTTGCTTGCCAAGCCTTGTAAAGCTCCTCCACTTTTATTTTTAAATGTAGCCACAAAAAATATGAAATAATCTACACCCGTGGCAACCAGTGACTAGCTTTGACAGTTTAAACACATCAAGATCAATCACTTATTATGGTCAAAACTGACTGGTTGCAGCGGTTTGTTGTACCAAGAGTACATAATAGCTTCTCTATATAGAAGAAGAGTGAGACACTCTCCAGCCTGCCTGTGTTCTAGCACAGGCAGATGCGCTGGTCGTTTTCAGGCTACATGTTGACATTCTATGCAACATGTGCCTGACCAATCAGCGAGTAGATTCCCTGCGTAACACACTTTAGTATATAATCGCTGATGCGTTGATAAGCATTAAGATAGAGTTAAAAGCTTAATAACTCATTATTTATTCATAGTCTGCTTGCAAAAACACTAAAAAAGGTTTGCAAATACCTCTAGGGATATTTTTCCAAACTTTCAGCGAAATTGATTGAGAAACTTTTGAAATATAAACTTTTCTGCATTTCTTCAAAGTTTCTCAATCAATTTCGCTGAAAGTTTGCCAAAATATCCCCAAAGGTATTTGCAAACCTTTTTTAATGTTTTTACAAGCAGACTATGAATAAATAATGAATTATTAACCTTTATCACTATCCCGTTTTATGATTGGAGCACGTGCACAGGCGTCTGCCAATCAGATAATAGAAGCTCGCTTCTGATTGGCCAGTCACATGTTGCATAGAATGTCAACATGTAGCTTGAAAACGACCAGCGCATCTGCCTGTGCTAGAACACAGGCAGGCTGGAGAGTGTCTCACTCTTCTTCTATATAGAGTGAGACGCTATTATGTACTCTTGGTTGTACTAATTGCGAGGCTGTTTTTCAGTGCAAAATTGCAAGCGGTAAAAGTTGGTCACATAGATCGTCATTTCAATTTCTAAATTTTGACGTACATTAGGTATACGTTGCGTCATACGGTCATGTGACAGTTAGAAAGCTTTAAAAGCTTACTCACAACTAACGCTAAAATTATAACTGCACCGTTACTGTATTAAAGTTTGCAGAACTGAACATGAAAACTTTTGCTGAAAGGATTTGACACTATATGTAGATCACACCATGAGTTATCAAATCCTTGAAAAATTGAGTTAAATTTTTAAAATTATTAAATGAACAAGACCAAGAGTAAATAATAACAAGACTCAACTTGAATCAATCTGATCTGCTCAAACTAGCCTAAACTAGACCCACTGGACTTGCAATTTATAATGTTATTAGCCTAAGTTATTAAATATGCTACAACAAAATCGTCAAAAACCACCTTTAACTTATTTTAAATCTTGCAAAATGAAAAATTTACAAGCAAACGGACATATTAGCTGACTGATAATTAATGCTTAAAAATTAAATGTTTGTAAATCGTTGTAAATTTTGTACCATTTAGGCGTTCACTGGAGGATTTCAAACAACGCGACCCCTATCATTCGCCACCCAATTGGAGGCTTGAAGGAGTAATAAAAAATTTTCTTCCTTTTTCACAAGCTTTTGGTTGTAAACCGGGGACGACTTATCGACCTGCAAATCGCTGCCCAATTTTTGGACATTGATTCTTTCAGCATGATCGATTTTTGAGTTTTGGATATTCATAAACTAACAATCTTGAATAAAAAATAAAATGTCCAACTATTTAAGCGTGTGCTGTAGTAAACTGTTTGACCTCTTAAAAGAAGGTTGTAATGCCAAAAATTCTATATTTTACCAAGCAGAAATAATTATTTTACTTAGTAAAAAGTGTCAGAATAACATTTGTGAAAATGACATGGAAAGGCCTTTTTCAGCTCCGCTTTTCTGTGAATAATTTCGGTGTAAGTATGCAAAAATATTTGTTATAACGGTGTAAAACCTTTCGCAAAAGTTGGCTTCATGTAAATAATGACCAAATGATCAGTTTTTATTACATACTTACCCCCATAAGGTCCTACTCATCAACGTTTTTAATGTAATGTAATGAAAAAATATGTGTGTAGAATCTATGCGTTGTTTGCAAGTTTTGAAAATTTTCTAGTACGCCATGTACCAAAATGCGCCCTCGTGTGAATAGGCTTTTAGAGGTACGCGTGTCACCAAATGTGGCGCATCTAGGCGATAACAGTGATTGTAAGGTGGTCATGTCAGGACAATGGGTCACTTTTTGCTTATTTCGCCAGGACGATCACCAAAGTACGAAAGAATCTTTTTACAGCACCGTTACTTTGCGGATTCTAACCAACGATTTTTTGAAAAAACTGACAGTCCCCATAATTGAACCATATTGTGTAGACAAATGCTTGGCAACCAGCTCCTTTCAAGATTTATTCACATTAAATTTTATTTTAATCTAAGTTATAGTTTTGGTATATAAAGTTAATTTGTGTTATGGTATCCCAGAACAAGACGTTTTATATTAAAACCTTAGTCTAACCTTAGTCTAAAACCTACATGTGTGATATTTTTTTATATTTCTACACTTAATTGTTACATTTACATTGATGTCTAACTTGCTTATCATTAGTTATTGCATAATATAAAATTACGTACTTCCCTTCAATATTTTTGTTGTTGTTCTCCATGAAACTTGCGTGCGGGTCAGTGCGGGGGCACCAGCCTGTGTACGCAAGCAGTAACAAACAAGCAATGGTGTTTTAAAAATGGCTGTAGTATATCGGCCAGTGTTTGTCTTGGTTTGACCTGCGAATTTAGGGTTTTCGACTAAGCTGTTGGTATACAAGAAAAGTCCCATACGGCCGTCCCTTACAGGCATCTGTACTGTGTTTATGATGTTATTGCGATAGGACAAAAGAGTTAAATAATATTCTTTAAAACCTTGAAACTCATGTCTCACAATTGTTTCCTCAAAAGGGCTTGTTTGACTTTGGTTGAGATCACGTTAAACACTCTTTGGGGATTGCAACCGTTTAGGCCCGTAAATTAACAGGGACTTACTTTTTTTATTTTTTCCGCACACCTATTTTCTCAATATAACATGTATAATCACGTTTTCAATCTTTAAAATTCAATACCTCATCATGAATTTTATCCAGCAGTTTGTCTTTTGTCTTTTCCCTTTAAAGTTTTCTTTGTCAACAAAGTGTGACTTTCAAAACATGAGGTCTGCAGTAGTGTTTTTGGAACAAGTTTTTTGACTCTCGCTGTTTCGTTTTCGACAAAAAAGAGGGCATCTCAATCAACTAAGCTCGAGTTACTTTTGCTTCTTTGTAGAACAGTAATCTTGCAGGAACGATATTGATATAGTTTTGCTTAAAACCTGTTCTAAAGTTGGTCTTTTGAGTCAAAGTGTAATTCTTGACTGTGCAACCACCCCATATTTATTATTTGCTTAGTGTGAAAGCGTGCAATTGATTCTTACATTCGAGAAATTGAAAGAAACTCTTATTGTTGTTGACTAAATTAATAGCGTAGACAGTGTTCTGCTTTTACGTTAACGCTAGGGAATTCTGTTCATTACGCAATACTCAGGAAAACATCAAATAATGAATAATTTGTTTTACACGTGTTTGTTTCTGGTCATTTGTTGGCTTGAAAAAGGTAATACTTTTTTGCAAATATTTGTAATTAATATTTTACGCGCAGGGACAAACTTAGTGTAAAAACTGCCTTTTTATTACTACAGAAAGTTACTAAAAAATTGCATGAAACTGCTGTTTGTTCATAATCTGTTTAATGCATTCGCTTTTATTCATTTTGGACAGTTTTCAGAGCTTATTATGTAGGAAATTTAATAACTGAATTAAGGGTCTGTAATACAGATAAGTGTATTTAACTAAATGATTTGTGCTTTTGATACCACTGTTAATCACACGTTTCAGGCAACGCTGTGTCTTGCTACGAGTGCAGTTCTATTGGTGACAACTGCGGAGACAAACGAGATACATGTGTCGCAGCCCAATGCTATAAGGCAACGGGAGAATCAGAAGGTAAAGTTCATGTCAATATAAAAAAGCATTACATAAAATTTTTTGCTGTCCCAAAGTCCAAAGTCCCAAGAGTTCAACCATTGTTTTTAATTAATTATGATTAACTCGATCAAACATAACCTTGATTAAGCTAATAAACTTAAACGAACTTGACCAACTCGTTTAAACTAGGTAACTGGACTAAACTTTACCACGCCAAGCCAAAGCTAACCTAGGCCAAATTAACTTGAATGGCCAGAAAATGTGGAGTCGACTGCGTCATCCTATGACTGTGACAAGACTATTATTTAAGCTTGTAAAACGTAAAAATATCATTAACATTATTTGTAAACAGGTTCCTAGCTCAAATTCTGACTTAAACTCCTTATAGTTTCGGCGATAGATCAAGCAACTAAAAAATCAACTGGATGTTTTTGTTTGAAACTCGAAGTAATTTTTTGGTATTTTTCAGGTAATTCTGTCGTCCGAAAAGGCTGCGCTTACGACTCTGAGCAAGTGGGCTGTCACTATAAGGAACTGGACATTTTGGGATTTGTGAAAACCAACGCGTATTGGTGCATTTGTGACGGAGAGTACTGTAACGAATCGCAGGCTATTAAACTGTCTCTTACTTTAATTTTTTTTGTTACTGCCTTACTTTTGTCTCAGTAACTGTATTGTGGGCTGCACCACAGCAATAAATATCTAATACACCGTTATGTTTGATTCGTATTCAAGTTCATATATAAATGTGTAAATTATCGTTACTCGTGATATGAAAATACTGTATATGGTGTAATTTATAGAATTTCTGTTGTTTACAGCTGTTACTGTTTCTTATACATAATTCTAGAATGATTCAGCAACTTGGATTATGAATAAACAATCATAATCTAATATAATTCTAATCGCAATTCAATTTACATTGATTGGTTTGCTGCCATTTATCCACTTCTATTCTGTTTGTTGTGGTTGTTTGTACTTATTTTTGAAAGAGGAGTATTGAGCAGAACAACATTAGAATTTTGTAGAAATTAGAAAGCCAGTCTAACAGTCATTGCGGCAGAGCTGATAATATAGATGCTTATTTACAATGCCGCAGATAAAGTAAATGCCGCCTTTTTTGGAGTAAACCTTTCCAGAACTGAAAAAACACTGTTTTGCTATGAAGATGCCAATGACATGATGAAACCTACATATATACTACATATATTGATGTTTTTTTTGTTTGTCACACGCTTTTGTACTTTTGTATATTCAGTTTTATTAGCAATACTACATATAACGGAAGAAAAAAATTCATACAATTACTATTCCGAAATGGAAAATACGCAATCTGTAATGAAATGTGTGAGTCAAAGATATGTGAATGCCAACATCTCTACCTACAAACCTGTATTCAATTATTTTGTAACAGTTGCCCGTGAAGTGATCTAGCCACAGGGTGGTGCACTGATTGTATTTAATTGTATAGCTTTAGATAATGTACAATTTAGTTGCCTAATGAAAAGTTAGTTGCTATGTTAGATTATTAAAAGTTTGTTGCAATGTTACATGCTATAAATATTGCTAAAGTTAGCTGATAACGCTTTGCAATAAATTTAGCAAAATGTTGTATTTTAATATTGGCTATACCAATGTGTTTTGTTATTAAACTATATGCAACCTATTGGTTTTACTGGAAAAAATTCAATATATATGCTTCCAAGAACTACGCAAATAGCAGAAAAAATAATGCTTGTTTGTCTAAATGGAACTGAAGACTGCAACGGTAAAGGCCTATTCACACGAGGGCGCATTTTGCTCCTGGCGTACGCCATGGCGCACGCCACGGCGCATGAGCACTGAGCAGGCGCACACGCACACTTGCATACTGCATTGTGTGAAATAATGCAGCAGGCAGCGTGAAAATAGAATGCGCCCGCTCATGGGCCCTTGTGTGAATAGGCCTTAAGGTGGTAGTTCCAGAATCGCAGTTTTTTTACATGAGGCTATTTTCAAAGCTCTTTTTCAGAACAACCAGTAAAGTAGGAATAAAATCAGTACAATTTTTCGAAACAAGACTCAAAACTGTCTACTATCACGTTTAATCACTGATAAAATCCCACGTTAAGACTAGCTACCCAATTGGCTTACAGTTCAGTAAGCGAACGCGGTAGCTAGTCTTCACCATGGTATTTTACACCTAATAAAAAATGCTCTGGGTGTTTTTTGGTGTAGTTTAAGGAAATCATAGTCTCTTTACTCGTAATGTATAGATCTGTCAGAAAAACGGGTCACTGCGATTATGGAACTACCACCTTAAGCAAACCGACGAATAGTAAGCAAGGAGAGACACATATATATTACTCGATAAAGAGACTCGTAGATTAATTAACTTTTCTTTTAAAATTCAAACTGAGAGCTAATTTTTCAAAAATACACTTATGTACATTTTACCTACTAAATTTTTTGCGTACCTGTGAAATTTTCTAACATAGCAGAATTAAAAATGTGTAATGTGAGCAAACTGGGTAGGCGAAGCCTGCTAAAGTGTGTACAATTACTCAAATTATGCAAACACTGTAGGACATTAAGTAAATTTGAAATTGATTTCATTCATTTATTCAGTTCAGTTGAAGCGATGTTGAAATCTGAAAAATATACATTTTTGTGGCAATAGTCTTTCGTGCTATTTTAGGTTTTAGATATATTTTAAGTTTCACTTGGACACAAACATACCTAAAGCAATCTTGTATGTACTTCGACATCGTTCTTTACGTTAGGTAGTACCTAGCACACAAATTTGTTTACAGTTTTCCCTAAATTCTTAAAGTTAACACAACTCCATTAGTAAATGTGTGATGTTTGACTGTCTGATCACCAAATCTCAATTTGTTCCCAGTTTATGGCTAGATCAGCTTACTCCCTGTATTAATTCTAGCCTATCTCCGTGCTTGCTGAAACATGATCCGAGCTGGTTTTGTTTGTTCTTCAGCCAGTACACTTTCCCTGCCTGGGAGAAACACTCTTCCATAATAGAATGTTAACCTGCTATACCGCCACTGCTGTGCTTCTGGCGCTCATTGTTCTTGGCTTATTTCAATGTCGTAAGCTTAAATCTACTACTTTTTTGAGGGCTAGCCCATTTTTTTGTTTGTAAATTTAATCATAATATCTATACATAATTCTCAGCCATTGGGTTGGAATCTAATCTAGTCTAGGCCTGTATGATCAGTAGCCTAGCACAACCCAAAGTACATAAGTGTATGTTGTATTGTACCACGACATAGACGCGTATTCCACAGTCTCCTATTTCCCGCAGTCTTTTATCCTCTTTAGACAACCGTATTATACAAAATGCAAACTTACAAAAGGCCGAACTACAACTTCAATTCTTTATGACACCTGTTAGGAATCATAATTATTACCTTTACAATATTGTACTATGTACTCATGTACTCTATGTCAGGGTTGTACATTATAATTTGTACAATGGTTTTACTGTGTTACAGTTTTGTCATTAATCATTTTATTGCTTTTACTTTTTTTGTTGAGTGGGCAGTTTTAGTTTTTTCAGTTTTAGTAGTTGATGTTAGCCTTCATTTTTGTTCTTTAATAATAACACATATTTGCATAGTTATTTTCTAAAGCTTAACTGTTTTGAATTTTTCAATGGCTGAGCCCTTGGAATTTGGCCATATTCATTTAAAACAATGCAATAGTTCCCCATTTCTAACTTAGTTTTTCATTTTATATTGTTATTTAGTTAATTTTATTATTAATTATTTTATACATTATGAAAGGGCGCTGACTGGCTACTATCATACTTTCATACTTTTATTGCACACGAACACACCGATTCACTACAAAACAAGTTATTGGATCTATTTTACTGCCAGTTACAAATAGGAGACTGTGTGAAATAGGAGACTGTGGCATGCAATCGACATAGAGTGCACTCTGTAATTTATACGCACTGTTACGAAAGACGCCTAGTACATAAACGAGTGCGCACAGTACGTTGACTTTAATCAAGTTTATGCACGTTCGATTGAAGTGTCAGGTTACGCACGTGGGCAGCAAGTGCAATTAGTTGCTGAGTGCACTCTATAAAGTACACGTACTTTTATGCATATTTATTATATCTGTTTTGAAAAATAGAGTGCGATAAGTAAGTAATTACGATGCACGCTATGAGTACAGCAGCGTGCACTTATTACACTGTTTTTCAACACAGGTGTGATTTAAGCTTTCACTAAACTAATAGCAAGACGCTATCAGTAGCCCGTTTTCCTAAACTTACAAGTCCACAGATTTGTGACTTTTGGGCCTGTGACTTGTGAGTCCAGTTTTAATATGCCACAGGCACACAAGCCCAGCGTAGGTATGATTCATTAAGTGTCCACAGTGACTCTAATAAAAGTTATGAATATATATCTAATTGTGTTTCAGTTGAAGCAATAATGTGCTACGATTGCAGTGTGGTGGGAAAGGACAATTGTGGCAATATTTATGAAACCTGCGAATCGCCAAAGTTTTGCTACAAGGCCGTCGGACAGTCAGATGGTAAATACATATGGGCTTGACAAAACTGTTTTGTCCATTCAAAACTTAGAACATAGATGCAGCAGTTTTGTTGGAACTCCTGGAAAGGGCAATACAAAAAATGACGACTATAAACCGGACCGTTGTCAATTTTACTGAGGGCCTGTTTATAAATTAATATTAACTGGATTAGATTAACTCGATAAACTTCATAACTCAACGAATGAACAGCATCATTTGCATTTTGCATAATTTTATGAATTTATGTCAGTTCTATGTGCAGTTAGGAATGAAGGTAATCTACATAGTTTACATGGTCCAGTTAATATTATTTTATTAAAAGGCCCTAAGAAATATTACTAAATAAATACCAGCAGTTGCTGAATTCTGAGACAAAACAGGTGACGTGATATTTGTGACCACTTGTTTGCATCTCTTGATGCTTGCAGTTTGTTCTTTTCGTAATCTAATCGCATATTTCTTTTTCGGCCAATTGCACCAACTTATTCTCAAGCTAATTCTCGAGCTACTCCTATTCTTGCGCTATTCTTTGTTGGTGGAATCCACTGTTTGTCTCAAAGTCCAGCATTATGTGGTCAGTCTTTAGCTGAAATCTTATTCATTATGTAATGTATTTAGGCGACACCGTTGTGAAAAAAGGGTGCATTGTGGACGAAGACGAAGTTGGCTGTTACTCCAAGGAAATAGAAATCAACAGTTTTGTGACAACCGAAGCACGATGGTGCAATTGCAATAGCGATAAGTGCAATGCCGCCGCTGCACCCCACCGCAATATGCTGACATTCCACAGTTGTTTTTCTGTTCTGTGCTGTTTGTTGTTTTGTGTTTTTTACTAAGGCGTAGTTTATGAGAGCTTTGAGGTGAAGAATTCATTTCAGAATGAAATAAAAACGCAGCTATTCTTACTGTCTGGGCCCGATCGCACAGACCTACAATTGTTACTATTGTAACAATTGTTTGTGGTATTCTGTTGTGCAAAGACCTACAATTGTTACAATTGTAACATTTGTGAAATTTCACAATTGTTACAACTGCAGCAATTGTAATCAGTTTAATGCATATTTCATATGCCAAACTTACGTAAAAAATTATGACATTTCGTTCTATTTCCAACAAAATGTTCTAAATCGAGTTGCGCAGAAGCATTTGTAAATCCAGATTTATAACAATTGCGAAGGATTTCTCACAAGTGTTATTTCTTCCGTCAAGCATTTGTAATGACAATATTCTTCAGTATTACTTTATTATTTTAATTTTTCGTTTATATAAAAAATTTTCCAAGTTCATTGTTAACAACTTAAACTATCTTTTACGTTTATAGCAAGTTTATGCGAAATTTAACGTTTAACGTTACGGCCACTCAGTTTTCACAAACATTTGTAAAATTTCACAATTATACCACTTGTAGCTCCGATCATGTACATTTCAATACCACGACACTTACAATTGTTACAATTGTAACAATTGTAAGCATAAATTGAATTATTTTGAGATTTTTCCAGTACAATTGTTACAAGTGTAACAGTTGTAATGCCAAAATATCTCACAATTGGATTTATATCTGCAAATTTTATAAGCCAATCTTACAAATGTTACTATTGTAACAATTCTAACGCTTGTGAACTTTTACAATTGTAACAAATTTCGGCTTAGATTAGCATTTTCGGATATATGTATTTTCTATCTGATGTGCCAGGCAGGAAAAAATCGGACGTCAAAGTAAGGGGTAATCTTGTCGGTTAGACTTTGTCCGCAACAATTAAGCTGCCTGAAATATCGCGCTAACCGCTGATTGGCCAACTGTGAATATTTTATGTATGTACTCTTGCTTTTACTTATGCAAGATCTAATTTTTTATAATGTTTTTATTTTTATCTGTATAAAAATCAGTTTAGGTGAAGTCTGATTGGTGTTGTCTAGGTATGTTCTACGTTTTTTATCGTTCTGTCAGTCACGTGAACGTGGAACATTGTTTGTATGTATTTATATTATTTTGTGCATTATATGTTGCTTGTTTGTACGGTATTTGTCAAATAAAACTCTATACAATCTTCAATATCCCCATGACTAATATCTGTTTTATGATAAACCATTGTGGTTTTTCGAACCACTGACAATTCTAAAATATTTTGTGTACGGATTACGGAACTGACATCTTCTTGTTCTATATAGAGTGAGACACTATTATGTACTCTTGCTTTTAGCACACACACAGCAGTTAAGAAACTGTAAGTCGCTTGCAGTAGGCTTGCTTTCAGTTTTAAATTATTATTATTTATTACATAAAACTGACATGTTTTGGCCGAAAAAATTAAATACATTCGTGAAACTGTCCAAGAAAAGCCTTTTTCGGTAACATATTGCTGAGCAGTTTAAGTTTAATTAAGGATAAATAATGATTGAAATAAGCAGTTTAAGCATGAAAAGGATCCTCATTATTTGGGGATAACTACCCCCAAGAGTGAGAGTGACACACTATTATAAACTCTTGCCTTGTACTTACATACACAACGTCTACCCCACGTAGCATAGACATCCATTTCTAATTTACAACTACTTAAATACGCGACATAGGGCCTATTTTACATTTATAGTTTACGACATAGGTTTGGATGTCTATGTTACGTGGGGTAGACGTTGTGTATGTACACGCTACTCCTTGCTACTTGCTATTTTGGTAAACAGAAATTTGAAAAATGCCGCCCTAAAAGATGAAAGAAACTG
This sequence comes from Trissonchulus sp. WLG1_4, assembly GCA_030248245.1. NCBI lineage: Eukaryota > Metazoa > Nematoda > Enoplea > Enoplida > Ironidae > Trissonchulus > Trissonchulus sp. WLG1_4. The sequence goes on along the minus strand of JASANF010001340.1, from coordinate 72,120 downwards.
GATGTGGCTGCTTCGTTCAAACAATTTGAAATATTAAAAAAAGATTTTTCCTGCCCCATTCAAATTTTAACTTTTGTGCTCGCTCATTATTAAGTGTTTTTCAACGTGACATTGTTATATCTATTTTCCTGTTATACTGTCAAGTCAACACAGGTGAACTACATTGCTACACCTATATAGTAGAATAATTTTTAGTGTAGGTATATTTCTATATTTGGCAAAGATCGCCCGACGTCAAAACAGTAGAACTCAATACTAAAACCACACTATAACTAAAACTAACACTCCAGCAAGTAATTCCTATACAATAACTAGAACTATAGCGAAAATAAATTTTCAAAAATGGTTTCATTTTGAATCTGCTTTGAATTTTTTCAAAACACACAAAAGCAAGCATTACTGTTATTGGCCAAAATCACAATATGCGAATGTTTAATTTAACTTCAAAAATGTTATTTGCATTACTGTAGACGTGAAAAATGTGCTAACAAAATCATAAAAATTTTTAAAGAGGTCTAGACACTGAATTTAATATTTAGTTCAAATTAGGCAATGTCTGGCGATTTTTTGTTAAACTTATTTACAGATGTCGAAAGTATTTAAACAGCCAGGCCTACAAAATAAGTAAAATTTAAACTTACGTGTGCACTGCTTTGCTTGCTTCAATAAATTTGCGTTTTGTTGTTTGTTAAACTGATTTTAATTCGTTGACTGACTACCCATTACATAACATAACAAACATATGAAACTTCGTAAATGGCCTTGTTATTTTGCTGAGCATTCGAAAAAAACTGACTATTAAGCTATTATTTTATAGGTGTTTTTTCTGGTCTTGACTTTATTTTTTGCTCATTTTTTACTTTATTTTTACTTTATTTTTTATTATATATAATCATTGCTGAGCTACATGTATACAATTTCAGCAACAACTTAAGATTGGTAATCCTAAAGTCAGCCCATTTTTATTTTTACATATATTTATAGATCACAGATGGATAAGAATGAATCATTGCTTTCTACAACTTTAGAACTAAACGAATTGTCACCAATAGTGCAAGCATTGCAGCTGCGTAGAACCTCACTGCCTGTCAATACTATAGTTGATCTAGAGGACATACAAAAAGTAAGGCTTTGTTTGCTTTATTCAGGAATATTAAAAAAAGTTAGTAAATTTTTCCAAATTGCAATTTTGATGCAGTCATAAAATTTGTTAAAATGGTCTGAGACTCATCAAACTTTGCAAAAATACTTGCCTGGTGTCTATCTTGAATGCACTTAAGGGGGTAATTGCGTTTTTAGGTGTTTTTTTGAAAAGGCATAGCTCAGCGTTTACAAATTCAAATCACAAGCGGTCTTTTGCATTAGGTAGAACAATATGTTTCCTAAATCTATGCCATGCATTGAAATTTAACCTGTGATTTTGTTTCCAATATAAGCGACTAAAGAAAGGTCATTTCCAAAATATTACAATTTTTTACAAAAAGTTTGCGCCACAGCTCTGAATCATACGATTACCTGTTGGGGCTGAAAGTTGGTAAGGTTTTTGACATGTTTAAAAGCCCCAGGCATGTCCCCCACTTTTTTGATAACTAGTCAATTTACTGAGAAAATAGCTGAAAAGCAAACGCACCGAAAATTTAAGATATTTTTTAGTAATTAAAACCCTCTAAAAATGTCCATAGGTGAAATTTCGAAAAAGTGAGAGACATGCCTGGGGATTTTGACCTTTATAGTACTGTCCCAAAAATTCATGCTCAGGCGTCACTTATAACTTGACTACTGGTGGCGCAAAGTTTACATAGAAATCACAAAAACCTCGAAAACGCAACTACCACCTTAAGCGAAAAGTTCGTATCAGCAAGAAAATAAAAACCATAGCATTTTGACTTGTTGAAAGTTACTCGAGAGCGCCCCCTTAATTATAGAAGCTCGTGTCAGCTTCCAAGCTGCAACCATCGACCAATTTCCTACAGTCTTACTGATGCATTATTCGCTATAGCTTCACTTTGATTGAAAAAAATGGATTTATAGATTTCATTTACAATCATGTCATGAGCACATTAAAACTTTTACTTTAAGCCGCCTGAATAAAATACTCTCAAATGTGATAGTAAAACTTTTATATTTACGTTATTAACCGCAAATATTTATTATTATTCATTGATTACCTAATTAACCGTAAACCGTCATTAACTGTATACGTTTAATTACAAACTGATTGATAATTAATTTCATTCAAACCCCTTAGAAAAATTAACAGTACCAAAAAATTTAGAACAAAATTAGTGAAGTTAAAATTAGAAAAATAAAACTTAAACCAAAAACATACTTTCCTAAAATTGTTTCAGGCTATTTCTGTTACCCTTTGCCCTGAGCTCAACATTGACTGCAGTCCAGAAATAATTCACTTAGCTAATGAAATAAAAAGAAATTTTCCTTTTCCAGGTTCGTACAGAGTTACGACTTATACTTTAAAAGATTCAATACAAAATAGCAGTCACTTTCATGCTGAAGTGACCTTGAATTTATTATGGAGTAAATTGTAGTACATCTATATGTTAGTTTTATGTAACTTGGTCTTTCCAAATCTATATATGTATCTCGTGCATGCAAATCTAATTTAAGCAGCAACCTTACATTGCACCTTACACGTGATTAACATTGTCGTTGTCTATTGCTTTTTGTTGGCTTAGTTACTTAGTTTGGCCTCAGTACTTTGAAATTGAGTCTAAGGTCTGCTGCTTATCAGGTTTTGCTATGATGTTTTAGGTGCATACTCGATTGGTCATGGTGTCAGCGTGTTTCGTCAGTTGACAGCGGAGTATTTGAACCAACTTTACAAAGTTGACAAAAACAAGATATCTTCTGACGATATCATTGCAACGGCTGGAAACACTGACGGTTTCCAAGTAAATATAGCTTTCTAGTCCTACGTTTGTTGCAACCCCCATCAGTTAACGTTCCTGAAAGCACTAAGCTGCAGATTAGAGTAGTTTTAATTTTATTAATTCAGGAGAACACTCCTTCTACGTTAGAACATTCCCGAATCACACTTCATAATTTGAATGCCTGCTCTTGCTTGTCTGTACAATAAGTATTTTTTTCGTCCCAGTGTGGCGAGTGTAAAAAAGAATAACAAATAGTATGTAATGTTGAATATGATAACAAAAGCAGCCAAGCCAGAATAGAATACAAATATCGCCTAATATCGTAACAAATGGCAGCAAGTAGAATATAATAAAAAATGTTATCTGGTGTGGTCATAACAGCAATATATTAGGCTACCAATGCTATCGTACGAATATTTCAGTACCTACAATCAAGAGTACATAATAGCTTCTCACTCTATATAGAAGAAGAGTGAGACACTCTCCAGCCTGCCTGTATTCTAGCACAGGCAGATGCGCTGGTCGTTTTCAGGCTACATGTTGACATTCTATGCAACATGTGACTGGCCAATCAGCGCGTAGATTCCCTGCGTAACACACTTTAGTATATAATCGCTGATGCGTTGATAAGCATTAAGATAGAGTTAAAAGCTTAATAACTCATCATTTATTCATAGTCTGCTTGCAAAAACATTAAAAAAGGTTTGCAAACGGCTAGGGATATTATGGCAAACTTTCAGCGAAATTGATTGAGAAACTTTTGAAATATAAACTTTTCTGAATTTCTTCAAAGTTTCTTAATCAATTTCGCTGAAAGTTTGCCAAAATATCCCCAAAGGTATTTGCAAACCTTTTTTAATGTTTTTACAAGCAAACTATGAATAAATAATGAGTTATTAACCTTTATCCTTATCCCGTTTTATGATTGGAGCACGTGCACAGGCGTCTGCCAATCAGAGAATAGAAGCTCGCTTCTGATTGGCCAGTCACATGTTGCATAGAATGTCAACATGTAGCCTGAAAACGACCAGCGCATCTGCTTGTGCTAGAACACAGGCAGGCTGTAGAGTGTCTCACTCTTCTTCTAGTGAAACGCTATTATGTACTCTTGCTACAATTAACACTTTTGCCCGAAACACACCAAAGACACTAAGTAACTAAATCAAATTAAATAAATAAAATTAAAAAATGAAAAATAACTAAATTTAAGATAAATAAAAAATTGTATAATTTGTCACAATTATTTACTTAATTTAGACAATTGTACAGCTTTTTGGCAGCCGCAATTCCTCAGTCTTACTCCCAGAGGGCTGTTGTCAATTTTATGTCAGCATCGTTCTCAGCGCCGGAATGACACCCGTATGTGTAACAATTTAAATAAAATTATTTGTCTGTACAGAGTTGATTATTTTCCAGCGGCTCATCTTCTATCACACTGCAATGTTAGACAAAGATGATGAAACAACCGCTTTAGCTACTAGTTTACGTGTAAAACTGAAATTATAGCCCAATTTCAAAGCGTAACATAAAGCAGTCTTGGTTATGCATCTAACGTTTTATATTTGAGTAGAATAAAAGTGCTGTGTTTCTATAAGCTACTTATTGCATTTTTAAAATCGGTAATTATCTTCTGAGCTATTTTAACGCAAGCCTTAACGGTGTTTTTGTTGAAACTGAAGTGTTAATATTTCGGTAGTTGCTCTATTGTGTAATCTCAGTTTTTTTCAGGTTTTTTATAACCGCCGTCTACTACCTGCAAAAGATCCCTATGGCAACATCATTAACGAAACTAAACCCTACAAAGTACCCAAAATACTCCTCATTACAGATCACTGCAAATTGCTACCATCGAGTAATTTTAAATATGTATTACTTTTGCTTGCTTGATTGATGGTTAATCAATCCGTTCAGCTGTAGGTATGCATTTACCCTGAGTTTGACAGCCTGAAAAGCGTCTCAAAATATATTGAGAATTGAAAAAAGTGAAACTTTTCCAACTGGGACCAAAAAAGCACAACACAAATGGGTTAAAAATAAAATAATCTAAATAATATCTAGTAGTACAATTAAAAGAAGATAAAAAAGTTAGATACTTTCGGCGAAATAAGTAACTTGGTAAAATCATGGTAAAAACGCACTTTATAGTTTGTGCACTCACATTATTAATTTTAGGTCAACCTTGGATCAAAACTATGGCAGCAGATACAATCGACGTTTTAAGAAAAGAGAATATTTTACTTGTCATTGATGTGGTTAGAACTTTTGTCTTATTCTATTGATGTCAACTATGTAAACGTAAAGTCAGTAACGTAGCATTATTGCACTTCAAAAACTCATATGTTATTCTGCCCACTTTATGTAAACATTTCTTGCTGAAGCATCAGTTATACAGCAACCTGCAGTGTTGTGCTGCAGGTTTGAAATTTCAACTGAACTTAAACCATGGTTTAAGATTATCTACAAAATTCGTAACAAATCAGGCAATATTTTGTAGGATGACATTATGTGCTGATCCTATGAAAAGGTATCTACAACCGTGGTTTTATAAAACTATCTTCGTGACATCGAGCCTTTGGGTTCCACTGTAAGATCTGGCAAATTGCCTTTGTACGATGCAGTAGACAGACAGACAGCCACTACTTCGAATACTGTGCTATTGTTTTCATAGGGTCTTTTTATAATTTAATATTAGCTGGATTAGATTATCTAAATTAACATTATAACTGACCATAGGTTCAACTTAAATTCATAAAATTTTGCAAGTGAATGCAACTAACGTTGAACGTTTTGCATACGTAATATCTATGTAACACGACTTTCTGCAAAGTTTTGTAAACTGTCGTCCAGACCTGAAGTTAGTCTAGTTAGTCTACTCCAGTTAATATAATTCATGAAAAGGCCTATAAGCACTATTGTTAGCGGTTGTTTTCAGCCTTACCACGAAGGCCACATGAAATGCATTGGAAACCAAGTGACCTTGTTTGACCATCTTTTGCATCACCCTGTTCCCTTACCAGCAGTGGCGATGCAGTCAGTGCATTTTGGGCACAACGATTGCGATGAGTAAGAAATCTTACTGGAGGAACTTTTTGTCATATGATGAAGATATTTACGTATTGGTTAAGTAGCTTCTTCGCAGAAGTTTTATGGCTCGGTCAAATCGACAATACCTAGGGCCAATTTCTTTACCGGATTAAACGGACTGGACTTATTTTAGTCCGAGGTTTTGGAATGGCTGATCTGGTTTAACGGACTAAACGAGTTGAAATAAGTCAGCGGCTTAATTTTAGTCTGACCCCATTCCAAAACTACCACTGGACTAAACGCATTTAAAATGCACGCTTAACATTAGCGTGCATAGTTAAGTCCGTTTAGTCCGATTAAAAAGCAGCGCGCTAAAAGTGAAGTCCGTTTAATCCGGAGGTTTTGGAATGGCATTTTTCAGCATAATTTTTAAACCGTTTAGTCCGATTATAATTAACCCTTCAATCCAGTAAAGGAATAGGTCCCTAGTTTGGCAAAAAATTTTCTGCCAAGAACAATTTTCAAAAATGGACTTAATACAACCAGATGTATTTTTTGTTTCAACTCTTTTGGAATTGTAGGGTCCTGTTCTATTGATCCCCAAGAGCTTTGTCTCGGGCAGAACAAAATTCGAATCATTTTTAGAAATGGTCAAGGAAAGTTTTGGTAATCCGCAAAAACGCATACGCATAAGCCTTAAAAACTTTGTGTATATTAAACATTTTGTATTCACGAACTCAAAATTAAGCGGACTTCAGTTCGGTGGTTGTGACTAAAGGCCGGTCAAAGGAATTCCTTCACCGGATTAAAGGACTAATTTTTTCCAGACCGTTTAATCCGGCAAAGAATGGGCCCTTAGTTTCGTTATTGCCTATTTTAGAGCAATGGTTAAAGCTGGCTGGTGTCTTCTCAGGAATATCCCCAGCGTTGTGATGCCATATTTAGCAAAATGTCTTGCTGAAACTCATGCAGTATCAACATTGGCTCAGGTAACATTGTGCATTTCGAAAAAGACAATATGATGGTATAATATTGCTCAGTTGCCAAATTAATTAATTAATATAGCCCTTTTTTGGCTGAATAACAACTGTAGTAAATTAAGCTTGAACAAATCATTCAAAAGTCAGTCGTAAAACTAGAAAATTAAAACAAACCCACAGTCAGACCAAATTTGGTTAACCATGATCCAAACCAGGTGGTTTAATATTAGCGACTACTTGGTCGACTACTGATGACTAAAATTTATTATTTTGGTAATCATAGTGTTTGAGTGTTTCAGTTTGTCTTAGGTGCAGCTATGTTAGATAAGACTTTGACTCCTACGTATTTCCGACAGGGCTCCCGATGACATTTGCAATATCAATATTACATAATGAGAACACTTTTCCCGATCCCAGCTAATAAACCGAAACATAGCCCTGGCCGAAATAGCCCTTAGCCCTGTTAATACTTCACTGTAGGCGGAACCGTTAACTGAGAATATGTCTGAATTTCTGGAGGGTCCACGTTATTATTGGAATTGGTGGTGTCTTAAAAAAGTGGGATACCCCCCTAAAAGCAAGATTTGAAAGGGGGTCAGACTAATCTGCCACAACTGTAGAATTTAAACCAGCAGGCTTTACCAGGAAATAAATTTCCTTTTACGCCTAAATTTCATAACTCTCAAAGTTTAAGTAATATTTGTGAGTGATAGAACAAATAAGAATAACAAAAAATATTTTAGATGTGCCTGTATGCGTTATGGAAGCTTGAATTGCAAAAATGATTTGGCCGATGCTTTAATCGAAGCTTATACTTGTGTGTAATAAATGTTATTTGTTGAATATTAACTTTATATAGTATAGTCTTTACTGTGATAGTGATAATTGTGAAGTCGTATTAAATATGTGCATTGTATTAGTGCAAGCAGTTTTTGTTATTTTTCTCAGTTGATAGATTTTTTGCAAATATAAAAAACACGTAGGATCATGTCCATACATGTCTGAGTAACGGATTCGGGATCGATGCTCCACGAGTAGAATCCTGAAAATCTGCGTGTGAAATCTGAAAGCTAAGTTTTTTTAACATTTTTTCGAAAGTTTCACACATAATGAACGTATTTTTCGCAATCAAGTGCCCGTGGGGACTGGAACTGAACTGGAATTCATTTTTTGAAAAACTTATTTGTACATAATTTGATGTTTTAACAACAAGTAAGGACAAATTGCATCCAATCTGGCAAATGCCATTTTAAGAAACGAAGCCCTCAATTGAAGTATGCGTACAGTAGGACTTACTCATATTCTTATTTACATAATCACTAGTAATATGTACCTGCACTCATCTATAGCTTATAACTAGCATGGTACCTATGTTACATTCACATGTGATGTAGTGTTTGTGACCGGCCACGTAAGCTGCCGGCCGGCGACTCTCGTGACGTCCGAAAATTCCGGCCGGTCTCAAACAGTATTCCATTTACGCATAAAATTTAGTACCGTAGGTATGTGTCGTATTCTTGCTACACATGTACTTAACCCTTTAATTCCCAGAGCTGCCATTTGGCACATCACGTGATGAATACCCAATCGGGGGCCATAAAACTTGATTTGTTCATTCTATTCAGCTGAACTGCAAATTGTTTTTTCAGAAAGCTTAGATCTTTATATTTAGTGGCCAAATTTTGAATCTTCTGCCACACAACAAAACCTATGCTTCCATAAGCAATGTGCAAATTTAACTTTTTTTTTCTATCGCAAAAGTAGTATTTTCTTGCTAATTTTTTGGGTGGTGCGCCGGCAGTAGTCTTTGTTTTATGCAGAGGAAAAAAAGTTGTTCTCTATTGCTAGCCTTCAATTATGGCAAGCGCACGACTTTTGTGTTGTGCTATAAGGGTTGGGGCCAGCAGTATTTTGTATGATAGATGAAAAATGTTGTACTCTATTGCTACCCTTAATTATGGAAGCGCACGACTTTTGTGTTAAATACTCTAGGGGGAGGTACATATTATGCCTGAGCGATGGCGCAATTTTTTCACAAATTCTCAACTTTGAGCGCTTATAACGCAAAAACAGTGCGTCCTAGACAATTAATCGACTGACTATATTTTGTGCACCATTCATTTCTCTATCGAATGGTGGTTTCGCGATCTCTCTACGATGCACGTAACTCGAGCAATGATCAAAAAACTAGAAGGTGTCAGAATCAGGCTGCCTGACGCGAGAGGCTCTGGGCATTAAAGGGTTAAGGAGGAAATGTTGAATCGCAAATATTTCAATATTTTTTGCCTGGTTGCAATTTTTTGGTAATATTAGCTTGAAATCGCTCAGTTTTGAGCTCGCGGATCAACAATTTTTGGATTCAGTTTTTCTTATAACCCTTTAATTCCCAGAGCTGCCATTTGGCACATCACGTGATGAATACCCAATCGGGGGCCATAAAACTTGATTTGTTCATTCTATTCAGCTGAACTGCAAATTGTTTTTTCAGAAAGCTTAGATCTTTATATTTAGTGGCCAAATTTTGAATCTTCTGCCACACAACAAAACCTATGCTTCCATAAGCAATGTGCAAATTTAACTTTTTTTCATCGCAAAAGTAGTATTTTCTTCGTGACCTCATCAAGATTTTGGGTTGCGCCGCCAGCAGTCATCTTTGTATGCATCAGATGCAACAAATGTTGTACTCTATTGCTAGCCTTCAATTATGGCAAGCGCACGACTTTTGTGTTAATACTCTAGGGGGAGGTACATATTATGCCTGAGCGATGGCGCAATTTTTTCACAAATTCTCAACTTTGAGCGCTTATAACGCAAAAACAGTGCGTCCTAGACAATTAATCGACTGACTATATTTTGTGCACCATTCATTTCTCTATCGAATGGTGGTTTCGCGATCTCTCTACGATGCACGTAACTCGAGCAATGATCAAAAAACTAGAAGGTGTCAGAATCAGGCTGCCTGACGCGAGAGGCTCTGGGCATTAAAGGGTTAAGGAGGAAATGTTGAATCGCAAATATTTCAATATTTTTTGCCTGGTTGCAATTTTTTGGTAATATTAGCTTGAAATCGCTCAGTTTTGAGCTCGCGGATCAACAATTTTTGGATTCAGTTTTTCTTATAACCCTTTAATTCCCAGAGCTGCCATTTGGCACATCACGTGATGAATACCCAATCGGGGGCCATAAAACTTGATTTGTTCATTCTATTCAGCTGAACTGCAAATTGTTTTTTCAGAAAGCTTAGATCTTTATATTTAGTGGCCAAATTTTGAATCTTCTGCCACACAACAAAACCTATGCTTCCATAAGCAATGTGCAAATTTAACTTTTTTTCATCGCAAAAGTAGTATTTTCTTCGTGACCTCATCAAGATTTTGGGTTGCGCCGCCAGCAGTCATCTTTGTATGCATCAGATGCAACAAATGTTGTACTCTATTGCTAGCCTTCAATTATGGCAAGCGCACGACTTTTGTGTTAATACTCTAGGGGGAGGTACATATTATGCCTGAGCGATGGCGCAATTTTTTCACAAATTCTCAACTTTGAGCGCTTATAACGCAAAAACAGTGCGTCCTAGACAATTAATCGACTGACTATATTTTGTGCACCATTCATTTCTCTATCGAATGGTGGTTTCGCGATCTCTCTACGATGCACGTAACTCGAGCAATGATCAAAAAACTAGAAGGTGTCAGAATCAGGCTGCCTGACGCGAGAGGCTCTGGGCATTAAAGGGTTAAGGAGGAAATGTTGAATCGCAAATATTTCAATATTTTTTGCCTGGTTGCAATTTTTTGGTAATATTAGCTTGAAATCGCTCAGTTTTGAGCTCGCGGATCAACAATTTTTGGATTCAGTTTTTCTTATAACCCTTTAATTCCCAGAGCTGCCATTTGGCACATCACGTGATGAATACCCAATCGGGGGCCATAAAACTTGATTTGTTCATTCTATTCAGCTGAACTGCAAATTGTTTTTTCAGAAAGCTTAGATCTTTATATTTAGTGGCCAAATTTTGAATCTTCTGCCACACAACAAAACCTATGCTTCCATAAGCAATGTGCAAATTTAACTTTTTTTCATCGCAAAAGTAGTATTTTCTTCGTGACCTCATCAAGATTTTGGGTTGCGCCGCCAGCAGTCATCTTTGTATGCATCAGATGCAACAAATGTTGTACTCTATTGCTAGCCTTCAATTATGGCAAGCGCACGACTTTTGTGTTAATACTCTAGGGGGAGGTACATATTATGCCTGAGCGATGGCGCAATTTTTTTTCCATTATTCACCCCTTAGCGCGCTTACTCAAAAAAAAAGGGGCCTCCAGAGAAATTAATCGACCTACTCACTTTTTTCCCCCCTCTTTTTCTTTTTCGAATGGTGGTTTCGTGATCTCTCTACGATGCACGTAACTCGAGCAATGATCAAAAAACTAGAAGGTGTCAGAATCAGGCTGCCTGACGCGAGATGCTCTGGGCATTAAAGGGTTAATATCACATGCTAAATTAGCATTGAATGCCCTGACAGCTAAAATGGGTAAACATGTGTCAAACCAGTTGCATTGTTTTAAAGTGTGCCTAAAGTGCTTGTGATAACACTATAATGGGCTTTACTGATTTGGCCAGTCAAGCTGCAGACTTTTTGTGTTCAATTTTGTATCAGCTGTACAAAGCATTTTTCAAATAGTACTCTTGGTGTATTATTATGTGCTCTTGATTTTACATACATTGTTAACTTTCACTTCTGTGTCCGTATCCGTAAGGAATTCACTAGCAAGAAGAACGGTGTCATTGCATCGGGAGTACATAAGTCAAGAAAAATAGTGTTGTTACACTAGAAGTAAATCACAGTATCCTAATCTGTACTCTTGATCTTGAGTAAACTGATATTTGTCTATTTGATGGTAATATACTTTCCAATTGTGAATTAAGGCTTAAATTTAAACATCCGTCATGGGCTAACGCAATTTTAGTTTGTGCTTCTTATTAAACAAAACAATAGGTTTGCACTGGCTTTCAGCAAAATAGAAAAATTCTAGAATAGAATAACTCAAGAATAGTTGATCTCATTAAACCCTAAAGACCGATGCATTAGATTTGTTTTTACTGTTTCCTCGATGATGGGTACCCATTAACCCTTTAATGCCCGGAGTATCACTGGCTAGACAGTCTCATTCTGACACCTTCTAGTTTCTTGGCCATTGCTCGCGCTACGTGCGTCGTAGAGAGATTACAAAACCACCAATCAATAGGGAAATAAATGGTGAACAAACCAGAATGAGTCGATTAATGGTCTAGGACGCACCGTTTTTGAGCTATAAGCGCTATAAGTTGTGAATTTGTAAAAATTGCAGCCGGCCAGACGCAAAGATCTACAATTCCTCATGAAAACAGTTCAAAAATCTTGTCACTAGAGTAGACTAGTCCAGTTGCATAGCCCCAGATGTAGTAGTTTATCATGTATTATCACCCTTTGGGCATAATAGGGTTAAATATTAAAAATACCTTATAATTACATTTTAAAATAATGTAAGATCGTGAACAGCACTCGAGACTAGGAGCAGATAAGAATAGCTCGAGAATTAGGTTTGTGTAAACGGCAATTAGTTTAATTATTTAAATGTAGACAAAAACATTATGCAATCCGCCTGCTCTAGTCCTGTGGTTTAATAGAAACGCTTGCGTTCACCTTTCATAAATTCACCTTTCAGAAAGTCACCTTTCAGAAAAGATTTTCTCAACGTTTACCTTTCAGAAAACTGAAATTTCTCAACGTTCACCTGTCAGAAAGTCAAAATTTTGGAACGTTCACCTTTCAAAAAGCCGAAATATTGGAACGTTCACCTTTCAGAAAGCTAAAATGTTGGAACGTTCAAAATTTGGAAGTTTTTACTTATAATTATATACATAATATGCATACCAATACCAACCAAACAATATTATAACTGCAGAAAATTATTATTCATTCGATGAGTAAGAGATAACAATTATTTTACTTAATCTTTTGTAACGTAAATTTTAAGTATTAACTACAAGCAAGAGTACATAATAAGGAAGAGTATGGCAGTTTTCCCTATTCTAGCTAGTCTGCGGGAACGATGCTCCGGCCGAAATAGCCCTTTTACGCCTTGGTTTCAGGGGGGAGGGGGGAGGGTAACATTCCAAATTTTTATTCTGAAAGGCGAACGTCATAAAATTTGAACTTTCTGAAAAAGTGAACGATCCAAAATTTCAACTTTCTGAAAAGTGAACGTTCCAACATTTTGGCTTTCTGAAAAGTGAACGTTGAGTAATTTCAGTTTTCTTAAAGGTGAACTTTGAGAAAATCTTTTCTGAAAGGTGACTTTCTGAAAGGTGAATTTCTGAAAGGTGAACGCAAACCAATAGAAAATACCGTACTGAGCTTTCTTGTCTCTTTTGTGTTCTGATTGACCAAAACTTCTACAGTTTTTAACAAAAACCAAAGCAGCTAGTCTGAGCAAAAAAGTTAGTTTTTCACTTGAGCTGGGTTTTGAAACAGGTTTTTTCACGTTGGATGACCTAGTTAAAACCTTGGAAGTAACCAATATGGCATTCAATGATTAACGTTTTCTCTTTCTTTTCCTTTAAATCAGTTTCAGATTTATCTTTTATCGATTAACATTTGCTTTAGCATTTTGACAAGACGTACTACTGCATCAAAAAGTCAAACTTTGACTTTGAAAGTATTACTTATGTAACTTGCTTAGCTTAGATGCCTTGTGAGGTTATATAGAAAGCTATAAGATCAAATTTCTAACCATAAAATAGCTTTATCTTGAAAATTGTTAGACAAAGTTCACTGTGTGGTTAACTTGGATTATAAATCTATTAATAGAGTCTTGTTATATAATTATTTCGGATATAAATCCAGAGTTTCGACTTTGCTCGATCCGGGTTGTATCACATTGGCTTGAGAGCACAAAATCGTCCAAATTTCGGCCTTACCTACGTGTCTGACTAACTGTTCTGTTCTGCATAAATATGTACATACCTGCATAGCATACATTTAAGGTAGCGCTCAGCAACAAAACTCATGTTTGGCGCTCACCTCATGCAATAAATAGCAATACCACTTTAACTGTATATCAAAGAGACATAAAAAAACCTATTTACAATACAGTTCAGCACTTTAAAATGAATGTGTCAAATTTTATGACCATGTCGAATTTCCTATTCACTCTAATTTTGTTTTTGACCTAGCTCAGCGAAACTTCAACCGATTTCGATGATTTTGGTATCAATAGAAAGATCTCTCAAATATCTAGACGTGATTGATCTTAGATTTTTCATTTTTACTTCTGATTTTGCAAAAAATCGATTTTTCAAAAATCAGTCGCGTTTGCGCGACTACAAAAAGTGCTGCGGGCCAAAATTTGAAAATCAAAAAACTTTCACGTCTGCATTTATATTCTTTCTTTCATTGTGCAAATTTTCAACTCAATCGCAAACGGCAGCTGGGACCCAGGTCCAAAAAAAGTAGTCGATTTCGCTACGCAAAAATGTGAGGTTTGCCCACACGTTTCACTTTTTCAAAAATTAGACCTTTCCTAGGACTGCATATTTCCGTTGAAAAAGTTACAAAAAGCCATACTCAATTTTTTAAGAAATTAAATCAAAAATTTGACATTTTCGAAGATTTATCAGCTTTGTAGGTTTTTCATTTTGGATGTGCTATTTTCACGACTAAATAACTCAGCAAAACTTCAACGCATTCTTAAGTTTAATACATCAATTTAAAGCTAAGAAACCGCATATTTCAATGATATGAGTAATCATTTTATATGGAAACAAAAAATTTTTTGCCACGGCTACAAAATTGTCCAAAAAATTTAAAAAAAATATTTTTATCACAATATGCACATCAAATGAAAGCTATTTTTATTTTGAACAACTTTCCTTCAAGACATTATGGTCAAAAATATCGCTGAAAAAAATTAAACGCCAAAGTCGGTTCCCCTGAGCGCCACCTTAAGATGCAAGATTGAATTAGTTCAATTTTCTATCTACTAGTAGTAGTCCCTCGTGAAAGACTCACAGTTGAAATTATAATGTCTATTTCTCGAGAAGGAGCATGTGTTAAAGATAGGCGGCTTGAAAACAAATTTTGTGTTTTAGGCTGAGGCTTAGACTTAGGATTAGGCTTAAGCTTAGTATCAGGGTCAAGCTTAGGCTTAGGCTTAGTTCAAAAGAATGAAAGAAGTACTAAAGCGTGAGGCTTGTTGCCTCTATGGCGAGATTTATATTGGCTCCTTCCAAGAGCTAGACGTACGTTTCGAAAACATAAGAATTTTACAATTTACAACTAATGAGTCATTCATATGTCTAAGCTGTCAACACGTACGTATTTGTAAGCCACAGATAACTAGAAATTGGCGAATAATAATTAGTCGTATATGTAATCTTAGCTAATCTAGCTTAGGCTTTTGCGTCGGATTCTATAATTGTGTTTTCAGCTTTTCAAAATGGGAATCGGCTACAAAATTTTAAGTGCTGTGTTTGAATATCAGACTGCTAAAATTGTAGCAGTTAAAAGTTTAAAAATCGGAGTTCTTTATAGAATTATTCAACTGCTTATTATTGGTTATATTGTTGGGTATGTTTTCTTTGTTATTTTACTCATAATTGAATTATAAGGCGGCATATGGCATATTCTGTACAACGCCATACAGACATGTCCTTACAGTCCGTTTTTTTTATTATCTTAAGATATTTATATCAGGTTTGGCGCGATAAAAACCTATCATACATTAAGACGGTTGACCTTCTATTCATTTTTTCTAGTCCGAGGAAAATAGTCGCTACTGTGTATGGTTGACGAATTGTACGCCTGCAAAAGTCGACCCTGCATTGACTGGATATGAAAGTCAAGTTACTTGAAATACTAAAATAACTAAACTGCTACTTAAAGTATAGTCTAATGTTTTAAAAGGTAAACTGACTTTAATCAACAGGTATCAGTAATGTCTAATAAAAAACTTGTCTAAAAATTATGTTTATAAAGTTTTTTAGATATGTGATTGTGTACAAAAAAGGATATCAGCTGACAGACCGGGCCGTGAGCAGTGTAACGACCAAAGTGAAAGGAATCGCCTTTTCGAACCGATCCGATCTGCCGGACACCAAAGAGTATCGCAGAATATGGGACACCGCAGACTACGTCATTCCACCACAGGTTGGTTGTACAATGCTTTTTGCAAAACTGCTACAGTCTGCAATATGGGTTTGATTGAAATGTGTTTCTGACAAATGTGTCACTTGTGAACTTGGACATAGGATGAATTTCTAAACTATCATTAGTGAAACAAGGAATTTGTTTGACCAAAAACTCATGACATTACCAATCAAGCCAATACAATTGCTATATGCCGATTTTAGTACATACTTTTCTGCTAGTAAGCACTTTGTAGAAATGAATTTTACTTCAACTTTTAACATTAACAGCAACATTAAGCAAATAGGTGACTATATTAAGTTTATCAAGTTTAATCCATAAGGATTTAGCTTCGAGTGCAACACTTGATCACATCCTGAAAATACACCATTACCTTACGTTGTTCCGAAAACGTTGACTTTCAACGACTGCTAAAACACAACTTCACTTCACGAATTCATTAACAAATACCAAGAGTACATAATAGGGAACACTATGACACTCTTCCCTATCCTAGCTAATCGGCCCGGACGATGCTCCGGCCGAAATAGCCCTTTTACGCCTTGATTTCAGGGGGGGGGGGGGGGGGACCCCCCCCCCCCCCCCTCGAATCAAGACATGTCTTGATTTCAGGGGGGGGACCCCCCCTCAAATCCGGGAAGTGTCTTGATTTCAGGGGGGGTACCCCCCCTCGTTTCAGCACACTGCCCGCGCAAATTCGGTGGTGTCTTAATTTCAGGGGGGGGTACCCCCCCCCCCCTCGTTTCAGCACACTGCCAGCATGAAATCTATGGTGAGCTGGTAACATGCTGAAACGAGGGGGGGTACCCCCCCTGAAATCAAGACATCACCGTGGCAGTGTGCTGAAACCAGGGGGGGGGGTACCCCCCCTGAAATCAAGACACCACCGATTTCGAGCTGGCAGTCTGCTGAAACGAGGGGGGGGGTACCCCCCCCCTGAAATCAAGACACTTCCCGGTTTTGAGGGGGGGGTCCCCCCCTGAAATCAAGGCGTAAAAGCGCTATTTCGGCCGGAGCATCGTCCGGGCCGATTAGCTAAGATAGGGAAGAGTGTCATACTCTTCCCTATTATGTACTCTTGCAAATACTAATAAGTATTACTAATAAATTACAAACTACTATTAAGTACTATTTTTAGCAAGCCAATGCCTTCTTCGTGATGACCAACGCTATTATCACACCGGAACAACAGCTTTCACAATGTCCAGAGGTGTGTGTCCAGTTTATGTAACGTTGTGTCTGTAGAGTGTTCAGTGATGATTAAACCTTCAATGATTACTTAAGCCTGGCTGTAAACGACACTTTTGAATTTTTGCCTAATGAGAATCCTCTACTATAAACGTGGTGTTAGTTTGGCTTTGTTTCACTGACTTGCATTAAGAGAAAACGAACCAAAAAATTTAGTTTTTCCTATTTTGCTGTTCTTATTTTTCTATTTTTACTTAGTTTTATAAAATCTGAACAAGTGTTTTTACATTATTAAGTGCTAAGTGCTAATCGTTCAATCGAAGGGTTGTTGAAGTTACACTATTCTTTATTAAAGTAGGTACTTAATTAGAGTTAATTTAAATTTTAGTCGCCAGAATCTGAAGGAGCCCGGTGCACTTCCGACGGTGATTGTTCTCGTGGGGAAATTTTAGAGCATGGTAATTTACTTTACTTTTATCACGTCCCATGGGATCACCGAATCCGCCTTTTTTCACGCCTAATGGATTCTACATAACTATCAACTACCAACTGTGTTAAAATGACCGTTGAAGTGAAGCGCATCAAATCATCATGAAAGCTCGTTATCAGTAATCACAAAAAAATGTAAAATTTTTACAAATTTGCATCAAAAAACATGTAGATGTAACGTATTAAAAACAACCATAAAGTGTGGGGCATGAAAAAACTTTTTTTGCACAAAAACTCTTGAAACGCAGTACCTCAAGACTGACAATTAACAGATGTGCCACTTGCAGACTTATTTCAGTTGCATGATTTCTGCGACTACTTGCTGTACTCTTGATAGTCAAAATCTATTCTTTTCGTAACGAAATCACATGTCTAGTTTTCTCAATTGGTGCAACATATTTAGACTTTCGCTAATTGCCATGTGTACCTAGCTAACATACAAAACACGTAACAGTCACAGTATACACAACAAAACACATACGTAAATAGGTAGTACGTGACACCAAGAGTACATAATAGGGAAGAGTATGACACTCTTCCCTATCCTAGCTAATCGGCCCGGACGATGCTCCGGCCGAAATAGCGCTTTTACGCCTTGATTTCAGGGGGGGGGGGGGTAATCATGACATGTCTTGATTTCAGGGGGGGCCCTCAAAACCGGGAAGTGTCTTGATTTCAGGGGGGGGTACCCCCCCCTCGTTTCAGCAGACTGCCAGCTCGAAATCGGTGGTGTCTTGATTTCAGGGGGGGGTACCCCTGAAATCAAGGCGTAAAAGGGCTATTTCGGCCGGAGCATCGTCCGGGCCGATTAGCTAGGATAGGGAAGAGTGTCATACTTTTCCCTATTATGTACTCTTGGTGACACGTGTGATTCGCTAGAGCAAAGCAAATGTAACGTCCTATCGCTGTCTTTCCTGTAGTAGTGAGTTTTGTGTACAGTACAGCTGTTTTCAAACTATAAACTAATTTAGAGGCATTTAAAGCACCTTTAACTCTCATTTTGATAAATGTCATGAATTATTATATTTTGTTTCAGGCGTGATGACCGGTCGGTGTGTGCCCTTCTCCAACTCCACCATGACGTGCGAGATCGAGGCCTGGTGCCCCGTGGAGATCGACCAAGAGTACGATAGCTTAGATTATGTTTCTCCTCATGGCTTATATAGGTGAGCGAGTAAGATTTCTTGACCTTAATTGTAAAGGACTTATAGATTAAAAACCTAATATTACTAATACTAAAAACCGATTTGATAAAAATTGAGTATTCTTGACGGAATCCTATTTTTAAGAAAGTATGACAGTCTCATAGAGTTATTGTTTTAGAAATTTTTTGCTAGCGCATAGCTAATTTGCTTCAATTCAACACGAATCCTTCATGTTTATTCAGAACAAACTAAGTTCTTGAATAAAACCTCCAACTGTTTGTTTTATATTTTTGCTTTGCTTTCTAATTGTTTTTTCTTGTTTTAGACCGAAAGGAAATTTAATAGTGGAAGAAGACTTGAAAAAATTTACAGCAATGATTAAAAATTTCATCGAATTTCCAAAATTCGAAATCAAAAGGTTCGTTTTTAACAGTGCATGTACGCAAATGGAGCGTTGTGTTTTTCAATAAACAAGTAGATAATACCGTTTTACCGTTTATGGAATGGAACTAGAGTGCTAAAATTTAGATTCAATGGTTGTCGAGTCTGCCTGAAATCATAAACGGAAACGGAACAATAATGACTATTCTACGAAAAATATTTGAAATCACGATCAAATCAGTTAAATATAGTTTGCTCTCAGAAAAAGTACGTGCGCTTTCCTTTCCTTTTCCTTTCCTAGGGGCACTTTTCCAAGTTTGAAGTTATACCAGTCTACGAGAAGTATCTCCAAACCGAGGGTATTCCTGAACTACATACATTAGGAGAGGATGAGATCTTAATCACCATGATTAGTGTTTAAAAACAAATATATGTCATGCTATTTAGGCGAAACATAGTGAACAGCATCGACAACGCGACCTATCTGAAATCGTGTACCTTCAACGAAGACAATGACCCCTTGTGTCCCATATTCGGGTTGGAAGACATTTTGCTCAATGCCAAAGTAGATAACGTGTCGTCACTGCTTAGAAATGTACGTCAGTCATTAGTGCTCCTGATATCTTTCATGAAGTTTCGTTACTAAACTTACTTTCACGTATTCACTGCTAGAATTTACGTTCAATTAAAGGAACTGTTAAGACTATGTAATTAGTTTGTACAGAAAAGTAGAATGAGTCCGAAAATGTTTTAAGCTGTATGTGCTTTTGTTTTGGGCTTAGACTGAGCCTTAAGCTCAGCTTTAGTTTCTAAGTTGAGTTTAAGGCTTAGAATACCTTAACAAGTAAAATATCGTTAAGTTTAGGTGCAGGCTTCGACGTATTGTCGAGGTTTTAATTCTCTGATTCAGAGGTCCGCACACGTTTCTTGTATGTATGCAACATTGTTTACGCCTACATGAACAAAAAGTTCATTTTTCGCAAGCTCACGACCCAATGGTTTTTAAGCCCTAGCAAATTTATGACCTGGTATAGCGATGGTCGGTTCTCCAATGTCAACTACGCTATCGACACTGTTTTCAAGTCGTTATTCGCTAGTCGTGCTGGCAAAAATAGTAGAAAAAAACTTTATTTATATACTTAGTAAATTTTTGATTAATTATTCATTTAATTAATTAATTAAGAATTTACATTTGAATTCTTCATAATTAAATTTGCAAATTTTTACTTGATTTCAGGGTGGCGTAGTTGATATTATGATCAACTGGGACTGCGATTTGGACAGAAACAATGAAAAGTGCCTGCCGACGTACAGCTTTCGCAGACTGGACCAAGAAAGTGTCAAGCTGGCGCCTGGATGGAACTTCAGGTAGAATCGAAGAAACATTTCTTTTAGAAAACAAATATTGTTTTTATGTGAAAAATAAGTTTGATTCAAGCGTGAATTCGAGCCTTTCGTGACAAAATTGTCAAATACTGTAAAGAACTGGGCCGTTTGGACACCAGAAATCTGAAGTATAAATTATTATTACTAGTTGAATTCGTAAACGTTTGAATTACTTGAATGAGTGAATGAAAAGTGGTATGCCCTTGACCTCGATTGGAGGGTTATTGATATGGTGTTTACTGTTCAGAATTACATTAGCTTGGCAATTTATGCAAAACTACTTCGCCATGGAGCAAAATGCGCCTTCGTGTGAATAGGCCTTAACATACTGAAAATTTGACAAAAACTATTTTTAAAGTACTGACTAATAAGATGAGATCTGTTTATCCTGCCAGATACGCCAACTATTATCGCCCGAACGGCACGCAAGTCCGTGATCTGATCAAAGCCTACGGGATTCTGTTCGTAGTCAGCGTTCAGGGCATGGCGGGAAAATTCAACGTCGTCCCACTGTTGCTCAATATTGGCTCAGGGCTTGCCTTACTCTCTATTGTAAGCAGTTATACAATTTCACACTGAAAATAGCTATGAAATCCAGGCTGTGAATTATGCAACAGTATTAATACAGGATCGACCCAAAGGCTCCTAAGTAAAAGAGGACTAGGAGTCAGTTAATTGCGTTGTTATCCAAAGTCTGTAGCAAGTAATTTTGGTGGATACTGTATGTAGCTTTAAGCTGGCGTTTTAGGTAACCAACTGGGAGTATAATATTTTCTGTAACTTTTAGGCAATAGTCGGGACACGTTTGTGAGAAAGTTGTATAGCTTTAGCATTGACATTTTATGTAGTAGGTACAATATATAGTAAATTTTTGCCAAACTTTGATTTCTTACTGTATTATCGGTGTAGTGTTTTTACCTCACATACGAAATTTTAAATTCTTATTGATTAAATTAAATTACTAAATTAAGTTAAATAAAAAATAAACAAAAATTAATAATGTATCCAATCATAGATGTAACGCCCAAATAAACATTAATATTTTAGTCTCCCATCATCTGCGATCTGGTGCTATTGTACGTATTGCCGAAGCGTCGATATTACTCGGACAAGAAGTTCCTGAAGATTACGGACGAGGGTGTTATCGAAGTATGAAATGTTAGCGTTTTTTTAATCACTGTTTATTCAATATGTCATTTTGTAATTATGGTCCTCCTAAGTTCTCCCATGAGTACATAATGCGAAGTGGCGGTGCAGTAGATGCATTGCACATTAAGCCCGGTTCATACTTGTCCTTAAGGACACAGAGACAAGGACAAGGACAAATTTTGGTCAGCTGCTGTGAAAAATTGACACAAGCATTTCTGCTAATTATTTGTATACGACCTGCAAGTGACCCCACATTTATTCATGCAAAACGTTGGCTTTTTCGGCCAAACGATTTTGTTGGAATCGCTTGAGGACAAAACGATAGGGACATGAGTATGAACCGGGCCTTAGCGGACAAAGACTGATCAACAAGAGATCCCCACCTGAATCGGTCAGTGTATCCGGATTCGGAAACTAACGCCCGGTTCATACTCGTCCTTGTCCTTGTCCCTATGGTTTTGTCCTTAAGCAATTCCAAGAGAACTACCTGGCTAAATAAGCCAACTTTTTGCATGCAGATGGCTGAGCTCATTTCCAGACCGCATACAAAAAATTAGCCGAAACACTTCTATCAATTCTTCACAGGAGTTGACCGAAGTTTGTCCTTGTCCCTGTCCCTTTGTCCTTAAGGACAAGTATGAACCGGGCTTAAGAGTAATAACATTTTTGGTGACGAAATCCCGCACACGTCAGTGACGTCATCCTTGTATACATCCAGATGTTTGTCAACTATTGCTGCATCAAGGTACATATCTACACGTTAAGTTTACCGAAACAAGTGCTAAATGCAAAAATGCTTGCTGCTTGCATCATCGCAATCGAGATTAAGGGGGGGGCTGCCCAGGTCAAAAATCAAAGTTCTCCAATTTTGCTTATTTTCACATAAGTTACTCCCCCAAGGCACCTCTACCTCAGATAGGAACAATTAAGCTTGAAGGTGCACTTTTGGTTCAGTGCGTTTGTCAGTGTATTTAGTATTTACATAGGCAAAAGTACGCCAAAAAGCCTAAAAGTAGCCCTTACTTGGGCATTTCTAGCACAAACCACATCAAGCTAATCAGGCTGAAACTTGGCATAATAGTAGCCCACATATAAGCGCAAAATCGTGTGATCCGGATTTTTGACATGTATTTTCAAATCAAAAATCGAGAACGAAATGTGAAAAAATGGCCGTTTTTGGGCCCGCCAAATTTGAGTGATTTTACATTTGGCGTCATTGCTCAAGCCATGGGCAAAAATCTAAAAAAATGGATTCCAGAGGTTGAGATATGACGTCAGGTTATCGAATCACGTAAAAATCAGCTTCGTCAGTGTTAACAAAAATTTCGAGTGATTTCGAAAATGATTTACACGTACAATTGAATTTTTGGGAGCCTCTAGTAAAAATTTGGCAAAAGCATTGGTTCCAGTTTGTTAACATCTGCGATGGCCTTCTTTGGGGCTATATTGTGGGTAAATTAGAAGCGAATCGGAGAACCTAAAATTTTTACTTTTTCAAGTAGCCAGCCCCCCTTAACTAAAGAATAGTCAATGTTAGCGTCGTTAGTGTTATTGTTTTCACCATAACTGCAAGCGTTATTGACGGTGCATTTAAAACAACGTGGCACATGACAAAATCATTAAGGGCGAGGCGGTTTTTTCCTGTTGGGCCACAGCCCAACAAGTCTTTAATTTTGATTCTGGTATCTTTAACACAGTGCTAGCGTTAAAGTGTTTATGTGCGGAGAGTGTTCTACACGTCTTCTATCGTAACTGTGCATCTGCCACACTGAAATGCCTTGTAGTTTCACTGTGTTATTGAGATCGGGGCTGTAGCTGAGATGTAACTCGAAATACAAAAGACTGCTAAAAAGTGATCAGCTTAGAATCGAACCTACGGCCTCATGGTTAGGAATCTATCAAACTAGCCACTCAACCACACAGATTAGTAGAGTCCCGATACTTCACTAAAATTACATATATAATTAATAGCATATTATAAATAGGATATAAATTATCCTAAGCAAATTGATAACAATAAATATAATAATCAAGATCCAAAAGAAGTTATATAACACGGCACATGAATCCTATTTGCAAAGTCGTAAAATTTAGGACTAATTCGCTCTTGGAAATTTTTGTAAAAGGTTGGCCCAGGTCTACAGCGTTAAAATACTGGTAGCTAAAATATTCAACGACAACTAAACGATCTTTCTCTGTGGTCTCCGTGGCGCAGAGTTACTAGCGCAATGGTTTCTTAACCAAAAGTTCGCTGGATCGAGCCCAGCCGGAGATAACACTTTTAATTTTACGCAATATTCGCTAAGTCGATTAGCTGTTAACTATTTGCAGTAATAACTTATTTTACGTCTCGATCCCGTATCCATTGTGAACTTTGTACAAACTTTGTTAAAATGGTTGCTAAAAGTTTTTCCATTTTGTATGGAAGATAAATCAATTAAGGTAGCGCTCAACAACAAAACTCATGTTTGGCGCTCAGCTCATGCAGTAAAAAGCAATACCACTTTAATTGTACATCAAAGAGACATCAAAAAAACCTATTTACAATACAATTCAACACGTCAATGTGAATGTGTCAAATTTTATGACCATGTCGAATTTCCTATTCACACTAATTTTGTTTTTGACCTAGCTCATCGAATTTTCAGCCGATTTTGACGATCTTGGTATCGATAGAAAGATCTTTTGAACATCTAGACGTGATTGATCTTTGATTTTTGCTTTTTATTTTTGATTTTGCAAAAAATCGGTTTTTCAAAAATCAGTTGTGTTTGAGCGACTACAAAAGTGCTGCGAGCCAAACTTTGAAAATCGAAAAACTTTCACGTCTGCGTTTATATTCTATCTTTCATTGTGTAAATTTTTAACTCAATCGCAATCGGCAGCTGGGCCCCAAGTCCAAAAAAAGTAGTCAATTTCGCTACGCAAAGATGTCAGGTTTGCCCACACGTTTCACTTTTTCAAAAATTAGACCTTCCCTAGGACTGCATATTTCCATTGAAAAAGTTACCAAAAGCCATATTCAATTTTTTAAGAAATTAAATCAAAAATTTGACATTTTCAAAGATTTATCAGCTTTTTAGGTTTTTTATTTTTGATTTGCTATTTTCATGGCTAAATAACTCAGCAAAGCTTTAACGTATTTGTATGTTTAATACATCAATTTAAAGCTAAGAAACCGCATATTTTAGTGATAAAAGTAATCATTTTATATTGAAACAAAAATTTTTATGCTACTGCTACAAAAATGTCCAAAAAATTCAAAGAAAATTTTTTTATCACAACATGCACATCATATCAAAGCTCTTTTCATTCTGAACAACTTTCTTTCAAGACATTATGGTCAGAAATGTCTTTGAAAAAAATTAAACGCCAAAGTTGGTTCCCCTGAGCGCCACCTTAAGTAAAGTTAATGCTGTAGCTGGCCCAACAGGTTTACGATGGACTCTGGCCAATGTGCTTAAAAATAAATGCTTGATGCTTACTGAATGCTTTTGCCGCAGATTGGGCTTGTTAGTTATACTTTCATTGTTGAGTACTACTGCTGTGCCGAGTTCCAGTCTTTTTCAATCAATTAGAATTTTCAGACTCCTTAGTCCTTAGTGTCCTGCGTCGATGCTCCATCAGCCAATTTTGTTCGAGATGCATACAGAAAGTTATAGTCTTATTAAATGCAGTCCACGGCTATAGAAAAGTATTTGTGCACCTATTGTCAAATCTGTTATACAGCATATCTGACTATTCTCGATTTGGCAGCCGTTTGGAGGTTCAAGTTTGCAACAGATTGGCACACGACATATTTTTGGTACAACATGACGTGAATAAAAGTAAAACAAATAATTATAGACTGCCAATGTCGCTGCTTGCTAGGTAGTTCTAAAGACTAAGGGCCTATTCCTTTACCGGATTAAAGGGTTAATTATAATCGGACTAAACGGTTTAAAAATTAAGCTTAAAAATGCCATTCCAAAACCTCCGGATTAAACGGACTTAACTTCTAGCGCGCTGCTTTTTAATCGGACTAAACGGACTTAACTATACACGCTAATGTTAAGCGTGCATGTTGTTAAGTCCGTTTAGTCCAGTGGTAGTTTTGGAATGGGGTCAGACTAAAATTAAGCCGCTGACTTATTTTAACTCTTTTAGTCCGATTAGTCCGATTTGTCATTCCAAACCTCGGACTAAAATAAGTCCAGTCCGTTTAATCCGGTAAAGGAATAGGCCCTACGTCGGGCATATGTTAATCAAAGAGCCGTTCAGAATCAAAAATATTCGTTCGAAATCTCAAAATTTAGCATTACACGCTACTTTATTTTTACTTTCTTAACACGGATTGTTTTTTCTTTAAACAGCATCCGCACCCGACAACGTCTACATCATAAATTTTAGCGGTGGTTGCTCTAGGAAGCCAGAAGCCGTGACGACAGCAGGGAAGATTACGACACCAAGCGGGGGTTCGTTAATCCCAACGCGGATTTGGGAGCCAATTCTAAATGAACCTGAAAATGTTTGTTGTTCTGTGAGCTGTACTAATGTCTAATACAAGCGATACAACTAATATAAACAAAATTTGTTGTTGTAGTCTAAGACTAACTATACAGCAGTGCATTTTTTTACTCTAAACGAAGCTGTTTTGGTATTGACATTAATACAACCGTGTCACCGTAATGAGTGCTGATACTCTGAAATTGTGACTATTATTACTATATGCTCAATTTATTTATACTTATCACAAATAAAGGTCAAATAACACGTTCTTACTTAATCTTTTTTCAAATTAAAGTTTAACAAAAAAAATGCTGGTCCCTGATACAAAACAAAAGAAGCAATTTCAGTATGAAAACTACAAAAGTTTGACCAAAAACTGCACGGACCCTGAGACAAAAAGAAACACGTGATTCTAGCACGAAAAAGAACAAATTGTGAGCATCATGAGT
The DNA here is from genome assembly GCA_030248245.1 of Trissonchulus sp. WLG1_4. Classification (NCBI taxonomy): domain Eukaryota; kingdom Metazoa; phylum Nematoda; class Enoplea; order Enoplida; family Ironidae; genus Trissonchulus; species Trissonchulus sp. WLG1_4. The sequence continues at coordinate 45,363 of JASANF010001340.1, read as the reverse complement.
ACACCGACCACCGAGCAGTCACAAAAATTACACCATCTGTTTTGTTTGGTTCAGCAAACATTTGGTCAAACTAAAGGCCTATTCACACGAGGGCGCATTGCATGGCGTACGCCATGGCGAATTCACACTGCCTGCTGCATTATTTCACATAATGCAGCAAGTAGAATGTGTTGTGTGTGTGCGACCGCTCATGCGCCCACTCATGCTCCTTGGCGTGCGCCATGATGCAAATTGCGTGTGCAGTATGAAAATCTATTAAAGAGCATTAAAGCAACATCCTTACTTACGAAAAACTAAGAGCTACAAAAGTAATATCTTTATTGACAAAAATAATTGTAATAATAGTTGTGCAAAAAGCAGACACCAATATTAGTGCTTGAGCACGTGAGATTAACAAAAGCAATGGTATTCAGTGGCAACAGATTTTTGGCAGGAAAGTGTTTTAAACACTTATCAGCAAGGTTTAATTTATGTCTAACTTATTCATTTAAGGTCAGTCATTTATTTTTATATGACATAATTTTCTGATAAATAAAATTTATTGTCTAGATATGTAAAAATAATCAAATATCTAAATAATTTTTGATTTCATAGCTTCCAGAAAGTAGAAATAGAGTAAGATTAGGCTAAAGTAAACTAGTCAGGTGGCTACAACGGGTTGCCGACAGTGGGTAGAGGACCCTCTATTCTAAGCAAAGGACCCTCTATTCTAGGTAGATGACCCTCTGTTCGTGCTCAGGAGCTCAAATTAACCCTAGAAACATCAAAATCTCAATTTCGAAAATTTGACCCCTTTGGTCCCCTGGGGCATGGTACCCTAGGGGGGGCATGAAAGGGTCCCGAGGGGTCCTAGACGAAAATGGACCTCGGATTCGTGTTCCGGGGCCCAAATTACCCCTAGGGACGTCAAAATCCCAATTTCGAAAATTTGACCCCTGGGGACCCCCTGGGCAGGGTGCCCTAGGGGGGTCACGGAAGGTTCCAGAGGGGTCCTAGACAAAAATGGACCTCGGATTCGTGTTCCGGGGCCCAAATTACCTCTAGGGACGTCAAAATCCCAATTTCGAAAATTTGACCCCTGGGGACCCCTGGGCAGGGTGCCCTACGGGGGTCATGGAAGGGTCCAGAGGGGTCCTAGGCGAATATGGACCTCGGATTCGTGTTCCGGGGACCAAATTACCCCTAGGGACGTCAAAATCCCAATTTCGAAAATTTGACCCCTGGGGACCCCCTGGGCAGGGTGCCCTAGGGGGGTCATGGAAGGGTCCAGAGGGGTCCTAGGCGAAAATGGACCTCGGATTCGTGTTCCGGGGCCCAAATTACCCCTAGGGACGTCAAAATCCCAATTTCGAAAATTTGACCCCTGGGGACCCCCTGGGCAGGGTGCCCTAGGGGGGTCATGGAAGGGTCCAGAGGGGTCCTAGACGAAAATGGACCTCGGATTCGTGTTCCGGGGCCCAAATTACCCCTAGGGACGTCAAAATCCCAATTTCGAAAATTTGACCGTTGGGGACCCCCTGGGCAGGGTGCCCTAGGGGGGTCATGGAAGGGTCCAGAGGGGTCCTAGACGAAAATGGACCTCGGATTCGTATTCCGGGGTCCAAATTACCCCTGGGGACGTCAAAATCCAAATTTCGAAAATTCGACCCCTAAAACCCACTTTTTACACCCCCTAATGGCTGAAACATAACCCCAACAGGTTTCGTCTATACACACTAGATCCAGGTTTCAAGGTCACGTGACCCGGGCCCCCGAGAGGCCACGAGTCCATCAAGTTGGGGGGGGCAAGTAATCAAGGGGGGGACCCTTCCACCAAAGTTTGGTTCATATCCATAAAGGATTTCACACGAAAAAAGTGGCAACATAAGAAGCCAAAGGATTAATTAATTAATATACTTATACTATCCTATTCATAATGATAAATTTTTGTAGTTAGTTATTTCTGGAGGTTAACCACAAAAATGGCCACAGCTTAGGCTAGGAGCATCGTAGAAAGATAAAAATTACGTCATTGGAAAGACAATTTCTAGCGCTTTCAAATGACATATCACATGATGGCGCAACTTCCTGAAAATAAGTGTAAATTTCACTTTCTAAATTTTGACGTACGCTAAACGTCACGTCACAGGGTCATGTGACCCATCATTTGAAAGCTCTAACAATTTCCTCTTAAATGACGTTAAAATTATAATTGTACCACTACCGTATCAAAAGCTATGGCCCCTGAAAACTTTTCCTAAAAGGGGCTAATTGTACAGATCACACCATGAGTGATCAAATCTCTGAGCAATTGAATTTAGGCAAAAATTTAAAAATTTTTTGCTCATTTTTCAAAGAATGAAAAATAAAATAGACTTCACTAAGATAAATACGACATGGTCTAACTAGTCTAAACTAGACGCACTATGCTTGTAATATTAATAATTAACAGGATATAAACTATCCTAAGCATAATGATAAATATAATAATCCAGTTTTTAATGCACCAAACCCAGTTTCAAATATACCAAACGAAAGCTCATAATCCGCTTATCATTTTTCGGTTAACTCCTAAGCTTAATTCTATTTATGGAAATAAAATTAATTTTTGGAACCAGTCCATAGTGTTAAATAAAACAAACAAAATAACTTAAACTGATTTTAACTTACCATTGTCGTAATCCCCGTGGTGTAGTGGTTAGCATCGAGGAGTCTCACCCCTCTGGTCGCTGGTTCGAGTCCAGCCGGGGGTCGTTTTTTCAATTTTTTAACTTGGGTTTTTTTAGAAAAACGAAAGTATTGCATTTCGATCACATACTTGCGTATAGATCTAAGGCATTTCTTCATCAGAAATTTTCTCAAATTTTTTTGTCCTTTTTGTGATCCGCGTATTTGCTTCACGTACATGGATTCCTAACATGCCCGACGCACTAGACTTGTAATAATATTAATAATAATAACAGACATTTCAGATACAAAAGGGTTGCCTTTGCTTCGCAACTGGTCGGCAACCCAATAAGTTTCAATTTCTACATGGCTAGACTCAATCACGAAAACGTTGTTTTGGAACATCCTACAGCAATAGACAGTAAATATTAATATATTAATCTAAATTAAGTTAACTACTCACCTACGTTGAATCAAACATTAACTCCAGTAAACGTATTAGTGAACAAGCTCTTCTGCTGAGTGAGGAATGGTACAATGTGAGGCCTGAGTGTCAATATTCCAAAGGAATATTAAACGCGGCCATTATTTGCGGATAAAATGAGCTTAAAATCCTGATTTCTGCACACATTTATTGCTGAGTAGTTCCAAAGCAAAAATCTCAAAAATTGCAAATAATTGCAAAAACATTGTAAAGTCAGAAACTCATAAAATTTGAAGAATTTTAGTAATCGATATTATGTTCAAAAACTTCAGGTCTCGCCGAGATTTGAACTCGGATTGCTGGACTCAGAGTCCAGAGTGCTAACCACTACACCATAAGACCACGGAACCAGCAAAGTTATCTTCGACTAATGTAAGTTTTTTATAAAATGCTTGCGAACAAAAAACACAGTGTGGGAACATCAGCTAGTATGTTGTCATGCAAAGGTAGTAGATATCAAAATGCAACAGTCTAAAATGCTTATGCAATCTAAATGGAATTTTAACAAACTAAGTACGTATACGTATATGGACACAAGCACACTATTACGTAATAATTTTAACCTACAATTATGTTCTAAAATCTGATTGATCCGTAAAACTTGAAGGGCAGGTAGCCGAGTGCGTAGCGCTTCTGCCTTCGGATCGCTTGACCAGAGTTCGATTCCTGACATTATTTTTGAATTGCAATTTCACATTGCGAAGCAACCGGACAGTCGTCGCTTGGGCCATGCCCATAGGTAGATTCGACCCACCTGCCAGCGCAGTGTAATTTAACACTGCGAAATCGATCTAGCCGATTTAACGTGGGAGCAAGAGAAAATGAATATAGTAGATACGCGGGGCCGCGTAAAAAATAATGAACATTGGTTTTTCAGTCTTAAATTAAATTTTTTTTATTTTTAAGATTTCGTCTCAGAATTTGCAATATGCTAAGCCTTTAACACGGTAATATGAACTCTTCACTTTTCAAAAGCTTTTCTTAAGGTGGTAGAGTAACAATTTCCACGAATTCTTACATTCGATTTTAGTGAAAGCTCTTTTATCAAACGAATAGTAAAGTGTTATCAAAATAACTGTAGCTTTATCATACAAGATCAAAATGTATACAAATAATATTTTATTCAGTGCAAAATGTTCAAGTTAAGACTAGCTACCACGTTGGCTTGCTGTAAGTTTAAATATCGCTGCGAAAAAAAATATTGTCGAAATTGTTACTGCCACCTCAATGTACTGTGTTGATGAGTAATTAACGCAAAAAATGAATCAGTCATAAAAAAACACTTTTCCTGTCAAACGTCGACGGGATTAACAATGCCATTTTTATACTGAGTTTCAATGTGCCAGTAGTAGTGCCAAAGCACATAGTTGAGGAAAAAGTTGGCAGACCCGCCCAGAAAGTAAATAAACATTTTAGTAAATATATTCCAGTTAAGGTTATACAATATAGTGGTAATAGTCGGATTGATAGTGGCCAAAGTTAGAACAACGAGACCCAGAACATAGAAGTTTTCCATGACCAAAATTGGAAACAGCCACATTGGGTGAGGTCGGGTCATGCATGGAACAGCGAAGAGCAGAAAAATCGCCAAAGTATGGCCAATACACCAAAGACAGCGCATAAAACCACCATCCAGATAGTTGGCAATACACTCTTTCACCCCGATCAAATGATGAAATAGTCCGAAATCAAAGATGATAATGTCTGCGGAGAGAAAGGGTGTAGCGTTGGATCCCATAACCGTGGTGTGATTGAGTCCGCAGAGAAAAATCTCGTGGTATTTGAGCGCCGAGACTACGTGTTGAGCAAGCGAGGTCATGGTGACAACCAGCTGGCAACTGGAGAGCACCAGACAAATGGCTTCGTTTTTAAACCTAAAGCAGAATATCTTCGACTCCTCGTCCAGCACCCGAACCAGTTTCATCCTTAGCGGCGACAGCGAGACAAAGCCAATGCAAAAAACTGTATTTTTGGAATAATAACCTAAAAAACAAAATAAACAAATACATATAATTACTAATTATGAATTGTTAAGTTTAAATCGAATATTCGCAGCCTCTTGACGGATTACGGAAACAGTCACATTTTATATGCTTAAATATTAATTTGATCACAAAACTTTGTTTCATATTTTTGTTCGTGTTAAGCACTGCATGCATAGAATCTGTTGATTTCATAGAATTCAATTAAAAAGTTTTGGACACCTACCCCGAAATTAAAGACTTAGGCTACACTCAAAAATTGTTAGCTAAACTAGACTGTTGTTCTTTAAAGTGTTTTTTAATAAAATCTAAAACTGGTACAATAGTTTACTAAGTAAAACAACTTTTTACTCAAAAATTGATTTCAGGAAGCATCTAGCTAGTGTACTTTTACAAGTAAGTAGGATATAGGTACAGTATATATACAAATTTATATGCTTTTATAAGTAAGTATATAAGTTTATGCTTTAATTTTGGCTTGATATCAGGCAAACATTAGCAAATGATTTTAGAGACCGTATAGAGAGATTTTAACGGATGAAAAACTGCGTCCGAGTGTTCATTAATGAGCAGCACAAAATCAAATCGAAAAACAAAAGTTTTGTGGTGCTTTTTCTTGTGTTGGGGTGATTTGTCAGACTTCTGGACAAAAGTTGACCTTTGTTGCGAAGGAATATAAATTTTCGATAGGTTTCTTAACTTTTCTGGCATAGTCTATTCTCGTCCTATAATTACCGATAAAGCAAAGCGCTACGACAACACAAAGCCTACATAAAAGAAATAAGAATAATAAGAATATAATGAATAATGAATTAACAAATCATAAATTCAAGCACCAGTTTGGAGGTAAGCTTGGGAGTAGAGACAACCAGTCTGCTTTGTATGATATATTAAATATTTATTAGTTTGCTCTATAATTGTATTAACGAGAATAACCTATCACATTGCGTTATCAAAGACGTTAACAAATAAAATAACAGTGTTACTTAAACAACCAGAGCAGTTTTGTCGAACGCTCTGAGCTTCAACTCCGTAATTGTTCTAAAGCTCAATTTTAAAGCAGCACTCAGCATTTAAAACAAGAAAATAATTAACAAAATAAAATCGAAAATGCATGATTTAGCTGTACTCGGCAACACAGATTTTTGAATGGCAACAGTTTCTTTTTTTGTGCAAAAAACAAAAGCATTGTCTACAGTCCTTTTGTCTGACTGTAACACCATAAATTAGTTTGTATGGCCATTTCCTTAAAAGCTGTGTCATAGTTGTCTTTTAGGACACAAGAACAGGGACAAAGACAAAATTGGTCAGCTGCTGTGAAGAATTGACACAATCGTTTCGCACAGTTTCTGCACACAACTTTCACTTAATCTCAACTTTGTTCATTCAAAAAGTTGGTTCGATAGTTCACTGGAAATCGCTCAGGTACAGACTGAAATGGCCAGCCAAAGAAGTACAAGTATAAACTGGGATTCGGTCAACTTATAAACATAATATTCCGGCTCGGATCAAATTAATTACGCGGATTAAACAACTCGGATAGGATAATATGATTTAAATATGTACCAAATATATGAAACGTTAGGACAACTATATTCATGATTCATATTCATCATTCCTATTAAGAAGTGAATGTATGTGACAAATTGAATTTGTAAATTTGTATTTGACCCAAATTAAGTAGCTGCTTCAAGATTTAACCATAACGTATAGTTTTCTAGTCCCTATCAGTCTAATTAATCCATTTAGTTTGAATTTATTAATCCTAATGATCTAGTTCATTAAACACGAATGAGTTATTTTACTCGGCGGTTCCGACTTTGTCAACATATTATATAAACTGAGCTCCTAAATGATGAAAACAAAAGCGCAATTTTCCAGAATTTTCTTCCTGTGTCTTATTAGCTAATTAGTTGACAAAGTCTTGCCCTAAAAACAATAATTCACCGACCATTTTATGACACAATGCTGACTAATTATCACAAAACAATTACCGTAACACAGCTTACGTGGAATTATATAAACATGACTGTGCCACATTACAGTTAAAATATCTACTTGAAAAAATAATAATTGTTGACTTTCAATAAAAATGAAAGAATTAAGTTGTATCTTGCTTTTTTGAGATTCATTTTGATAGATAATGCAACATTTAGACCTAAAATAATGTCTGCAGTCCCTCCGTTCTGTAAAATGTGGCTATTGTTTTTGTATAGTTGTTTTCTTTCGTTTTCAGGCAAAAGACGTTTTGATTTTTTCTAAAATGGTGCATAAAAATTCACAATGGGGCTAATTCTAAAAACTAATTCAAAAAGGTTATTATAAAAATTGTAAAAATTAAAACTTTTTGCAACTTTTTAAAATATAAAATTTTAAAATAAAAATCAAAACATTGAAAGATAAGAGCCTTTTCTTTTATAAGTCTGTCAAGCTGTGCGTAAAAAACAGTTTACCATAATATCAAAGGTAAAAATATCAATGGAATCCAACCGTTCCTTTATATACCGAAAATAACTTTACTAGACTTTACCCAAAAACGACGTCGAGACTCTTGAAACAAACGAGAAAAACAATGCCATACACAACAAAAGCAGGTCTGTATCTATATGTAAAATATCAACATATAACTTCATCTAAGCCTTACATCAACCACATTTTCCATACACAAATTGAAGTACAATAATTGTACAGTGACAACTTTAAAGTCAAAGTCATACTCATTAACTGTAATAATTAAAACCTGTCCTAGTCTACTGTCTAAACAATAGCCAAGGGCAATTTCTAGGAGTTTCGAGATAGTCTTGAGTTAAATGTTATCATTAAGCCTAAAGTAACTTTAATCATCAGCCAGCCAAAAAGTTTGTCTTTTACTCGTGGGCTTACAGTATTAGAGCGGCTTATATTGAAACAGCAGGATTTGAAAAACCTCCTGGTGCTAATACACAATCCGTGTTCACAATCATGAGTAATGTTTGAACGTAAATTAGTCTTGTTAAAGTTTAACAGTGAAAATCATCAAATTCAGCTTGATTTCACGCTGTCTATAGTCGCCCACAGAAAATTTGTAAAAATAGCAGCTTAAAATTTTTATTAACTTCGTTTTCGACAAAAAACATAATGGAAAAGGGTTGGGGAAAATTACAGTTCATTGGACAGTATAAAACAACATAAAAATTTGACTAAAAATGCTGCTTTAACAATCGGAAAAATGTAGATTAATCTGAAATATTTTGAGCCAAATAAAAATAAAACAACTTGAAAAAAAATAAAAACAAAATACAGCAATCTCACAAGCACATGTGTATATTGGCAAAACAGTTAAACAGCATTAAAATAATCAAAATAGGTATTCTAAAGGAGTTGGTCTAATTGTTCGTTCTAACTAATATTCTACCTATTTACTTCGTTTGTAAACTAATATGGGAATCAAATAACGGCTTGAAAGCTAAAACTAATGAGAAGACATGTGCGTTTTGAGTTTACACTGACAAATATGTCCTAATAGAAACTTGTTTTTAATTATAAACTACCGTCAAGAAAATGCTATTTCTAATCAAAACGTAAATAAGGTTTGACACAGATGTCAACAACATAAATATAGTCCTACCTATAATACATATAAACAAACAGTGTAATGAATATATAGTTATTATGAATACATGCAGTGAAGCTTTATGTATGGGAGGTATAGAGAGAATAGACCTTGATAAGGAAGAGACCCGTATTAGGTTACGGAACCTAGGTTCACTGTGTAACCAGCTCATAAATTGGACTTGGAAAACTCAGACAGTAAAATTCATGCCTTTGTTCAAAGTATGATTATTATTTGAGGGTGTGATTATATTTATTCAATGTTTTATTTATTATATGCTGCAGCATAAGCTACACCTCTGCAATTTTGAATTTTGAAAAATTTTCCTCCTTCACAACTTTTAAGGTGACATGGAAATTTAAGGTAACAAACTAATTTTTTGTATAAATTACATGACTTTTATTTCTAGTTTATTCCTATTTTATTCGAGCCAGTACGACTACATAGGTGTCCACCTACAACCTATGTAGTACATACCTACCAAGTTACTTTACTTGTCATGTATTTATTTGGTCAAGTTTCAATCTGCATCTTAAAATTAACTTAAAGAAACTTGATCTGCAAAACAAGAATACTTTTTGTAATAATTAATTGATAATACCCATAATTAAAAAGTTTTCTGTACTTTCTGCTGCAATTAATATTTGTGATAAACCAAAACTACATTTTTCCAATGTTTTATCACAGATTGACAATGGATAAAGAATACTATATAATGTATGTAGTTTATATATATATATATATATATATATATATATATATATATATATATATATATATATATATTATATATATATATATATATATATATTATATATATATATATATATATATATATATATATATATATATATATATATATATATTTATATAGTATAATATATATATATATATATGTGTGTGTGTGTTAAATAATGTATAATATATGTGTTAATTGTTGTCTTTTATAGGCAAAATGTGTGATTTTAATTGCATAACTGTTCCTATTTACGATTGAGTAGCCACGTGGGCTGAGACAGTAATCGGCTTAGATAGTATCCGATTAGTAACTGGAGTCCAAACCCAAGTTCTGTATCCGGCACTTTTCTAAAAACTTTTCCGGTACCACTATTCCCGAACAGTTCCATATATGGTATAGTGGCCTTGCAGGAATGAAGTAGCTCTTGGAGCTTGTTCATTCCAACAGGGCCTTTATGCCTTATTCGGCACAGTACCTTATTAGTAAAGTGCCGGATATAGGACTTGTAACTTGTTTTGTAAAAAGTTCAAGTACATCAATAAATAATAAATTTTTTATGTGTATTTTAAGTAACTATTAGGGCGGCTTGTCACTTTTACGTGACATCTTTATCTGACTGACAGCCAACAGTCCGACAGTTCAATCGTAGGAGTGGGGCTACAGCAAAATTGGCCTTCTCAAAAAATTAAAATCAATTTCTTAAAAATTTAGTCAATTATATTAAAGAACACAAACAAAATGAAAAAGTACAAGTTTAGATCAACGACTTTTATCAAATTAATAGCATGGAATAATTAATTTTGTTCAAAACCTCATGAATGGCTACATAGTTGCGTGCTAGGTGTGATATATTACAAAAAATATCACGAAATATTGTATGCTAAACAATAACATGTTTTTGGCTGATAAAGCATCGGAGAGAGCTCGCGATCGTAAATCAAATCGTAGAATATAAATCGTACACTGATAGCAGGAAGTATATAACTCAATCTTGACTAATATAGCTATATAGTAATATAGCTATATAGGACTCAAGACTAATATAACTATACTTTTGCTATACTATACTCTCTACTCTTATTTTTTTATATTGGATGCGAATTTATGCTATTGTCAAGAAAGGGAATTATCGAAAGGAACACAGCATCACAGTCAGAATGACCCGGGGTGGATTTGAAACACCCGTCTTTGGATCTGTTGACCATCGCTCTATCGTTAAGCTACTGGGACGATTCTGAGCTGTCGTAAATCCCACTACGTACTCTAGGGGGCTTGAGCTTATTTTACTTGACACTATACTTTCAGCAAAAAAGTTACCGGCATCCAGTGACCAAAAAAGTTACCGGCACTCGTTCAACATTCTTTAGGTCGACTTTCTATTACGATTTCGATTCTTTCGCCTTATAAGGCCTTATTAATTTTGCAAGCATCCAATATTTATATTCATCGACGCTACAATTAGACTTCGATTTCACTGTCTGTGTTCTTAAACCTAATCGCCTCGCACGATGGTCAAATTTTAATGTAACAATTACTAACTCGCTAATTATCTGTTAAATTATGACAATTTTAAAAAATGGGTCATAAAATTTTTTTGCTAACTAGTACTGTCTAGTGTCTAGGCAATTACAGGCCACCCATTGGCTAGTGAAATTTTGCACACGTAGGACACAGATGCAAGGCTTACCTACCTAAAATTGCCAACCGAGTTTCGTAAAAGGGGCTGCAGGCACAACTCAGTGTAGGTAATACTTTTCAGTTTACTATATTTATTTTTACTTTTGCTTAAAAATTAGTCATAAGCTTTGAGCTTTCTTTCTTCAAAACCGTCGAAAGGTTGTTACAACCCTGAGCGGAAAACCACCCCTGCGTACTACACACATTTTACTCTCGTTTAGGAATAAATTAATATTATAAAACAAAAACTAACAAAAAAACAAAATGTACAGATCTGCATAACACAGATCTACAAACAGATAATATACCTGTAAGACAGAATGATATTAAAGAACAACCAAAAACATGAAAAACATAAAAGTCGGTATTTCATGTTCTAGACAATGGCATACATAGCTGCTTCTGTTAGCATATATGGGAAAAGTAAGCGCGGTAGTTTTTCGAAGTCACTAATATTCCATTAGGCTTGTGTTTATTTATTTACACCAGCAAAGAGCAGTCATAAGGAAAAAACAGATGGTTGGCCTGATGAAACCATAAAACCCAACGATTTACATACATTCAAACGTCTGTGACGATTGTTTTATTGAGGTCAGCTGAGTCACAACTTGTAGCCGAAAATACAATAAAAAATAAAAAACTAAAATTTCAAAATAAAAAAAGAAGTCATAGAGGAATAAATGCGTCTAAATAACCAGGATTTCACTAGTACCACTTAATTCATTAATTAATAATTTGCTAAACTGACTTGGACTACGTTTTTTTAAATGTCAATAGAAAGTACTTGCAAACAAACGAATAATTGTTAATCGAAAGTTTATACTAGCGATTTCTAAAAGTTGGCTTGTGGCTAGTTTTGGTGTGGGCGTGAGATACAACACTTGCTGAAAACTGTTTGGCTCAGGCTAGGCTTAGACTTAATCTCAAGGTTTCGAATAGGCTTTGGCTTAGGCTTAGGCTCAATCTTAGGCTTAAATAAACAAGTGTGATAATTCTTAAAAAATGCAGTCTTTAGGTTACGTGACGATGCTCAATTCTGATTGGTTCAAAACCAAAGCGAGCTGCTTTGTATAAAAACTCGTGAGCAATGAAGAATTACATATGTATATACTTCCAAAAAATTTTCAAAATACTAAATACTATTAATAATAATGAGAATTAAATTAAAAATTAAAAGTTGAAAACGAAATAGATGAAAAGAAACTCTAAAGTGAAAAGGCTTGCTTCTAAATTGACAAAATTCACAGTAAACAGACAAATTATGATCATTAGCAGAAATCATAGGTTGCACAAATCTTATTAGCATATTTAGCTTGATTGAGAAATTTATCTTTCACTATGCATTTGTCATAACTGACGTCAAAAATATAAAAAATTTCCGCACATTTATAAGCAAATGAGTCAAGTTAAAATTCTAGGAGAAAAAGCTCAAGATGATTCTCTGACTATGATACAAAGTTGTCATTTAGTTTTTAATAAAATTAAAATGCTAAGCCGAGGAATAAGTAATACTTGACAAGTATGAGACTGAAACTATTTATAGAGACATAAAAATAAAACATGTAAGTCAATGGTTAAAATCTACGTAAGCAAAGAAACAACTAAAACAAAAAAAATAAAATGTATCAAATATTTTATATATTTTTACCTATTATATTGAATCTGGCATTTTTCATACCCGACGAATTTGCTAAAATTAGTTAGTAAAATTAGTTGATTATAATATTAAAAATCTGATTAGATGTTCACTAGCATACGTTATTACTGCTTATTAAAACTCTGTTGAGCCATAAACTTAAAATCTTATTATTATTTTATACTACCTCAGTTTTTATCAGCATTCTCAATTTAGAAAAAATAACAAAACAATAAAAAATAACCAAAAATAACAAAATCATAAAAAAATAACCAAAGCCAAACTCATATCTCATCTACATTCCCGAAAAAATACCAGCCTCTGGTCAGAACCAAAAATCCAACAGCGTTAGGCCAACCGAAGTCACGCGACAGTTCAATTCAACTATTTATGCTCTTGATAAATTACAATGAGGTCTGACAAAATGACGCAGGCCGAGATATAGTTAATCACGAAACATGATGGTTTATGTCTCATTAATATCAAATTACATGATTATCACAGCACAAAACAAAGACGTACCCAAGACGATAGGCCGCATGTGCTACATAGAAAGCGTAGCTAAATTCTAGTTCGCACTGTGGGACCAGTTTTTAAGTTTTAAGTTTTAAGTTTTAAAACTTCAAAACAAAATGTTCACACTGCAGTTCGGTTCAGTGACTGGTTCATTTTGACAGAACCTGCTGGTTAAACCAACAATTCGTGCAATGACAGCTTTTATGATTAATGAAGCCGAAAAACAAGATCCGAATAAGAAAGAGGGGATGTGACTGTCTCAGTTAGTTTTAGTGGTTTTAACCAATTTTTAACCAATTAAATATTAAAATGTTTTTGTGTTAAATTTGTTATACACCTCTCAAAAAACAGTGCAATAACTAACGTCAATAACGTTGGTAGATTCACAGTGTGCATCAGAGTCTAAAGTCTGACCTAATTGAAACATAGATTCAGGGACCAGAGTCAATACAAAACATGTGATTTTATTACAAAAAGAACGAATTGAAGGCGCCAAAAGTACAAGGAGTAGTCGCAAACATCACACCGCCTGTTTTTTTCAAGGTTCAGCAGTTTTTGGTCAGTCTTTACATAGTTATTGTACTGCTATTAGGTGTGTGTCGTAGTTAATGACTTATATCACTGTATATTTCAAACCAGTTATAACAATAATACGTTATATCACTAGTAGTGTGCTATCAACAACCATCCGCACTGGCACGTGAAGCCAACGGTCATTTACTCGTGCGCTGTGCGCAGTGCGCACTCGTTCATGCAATTGGCGCTTCACGTAACAGTGCGTATAACTTACTGAGTGCAGTCTACATACATCTTGCTATATTAACCTACACTAATAACACTAAGCATGATTGACCCCTTTTATATTTTATACATAGTCAAGCTAAATTAGAAAACACGCTACATCGATAAATATTAGAAAAATAAGCAAACAGGAAACTTAAAAACAAAACTGGAATGTCAGACAACTGATTTTGTTACTCCAGCAATCAAGTAAACCGGTGACAATAGCACACTGGTAAAAACAAATCAGATTGAAAAATGTTTTTATTGTGCCGGATACAAATTTGCTGGATTTTATAAATAAAACAAAAATTAAGTTTTGTAGTGTAAAACGCTGCTAAAATCTATACAACAGTACACGATAGACGGCGGTACTTCGTAAATTAAAATTTTTTTATACATTTTTTAGTACCTAATTATTAACTACTAGGTCAGACATTAATAATTATTAATTAAAAAAGTTCTGTCTTTTCCTACACCAATTTGTAATGCAAGCGATTTTATGATTGATCTAATTCTATGATTTCTTGTGTTTGTGCCTCACTAGGTTAATCTGGACATTGTTGTTGAGCACATGCAAATGTTAACGTTACCGTGCTGAAACCCGAACTTACTGTTGGTTATGTTACAACAGGTCGGTTTATAGAACTACAAAACAGTTGGTTGACGTTGAGGCTAGTACATAATTGACTATGACAGGTTCCAAGCAGTAAAAACGTTCACTGGGTACAAATTAGTTTTATGGATAAAGTAACAAACAACAGTAATAAACCTGTTTATGTTTTGTTAGTAGGCAATCTTCAAGAAGTGTTTTAAACGGTAGCAAGTTCGTTAAGTTTAGATATCTAAAGACTAATAGCTAAAATATCATTTTATTAGCATTGGTTATAGTTAAAAATACTTAAAATAAAATCAAATTTAAGATTGATTTGTGAGTCATTGCTTACACAACTAATTTAAAATATATTTGTAAAGCATATAGTTCAATGTTCACCCACAATAATCTATTCCAATAAGATTCATACAAACATAATATAACACAAAACATCTGACGCTGAACTGCTTAATCACACTTCATCACAGTGTGATCACATCAAAAACAAAAGCAGCAAATTTTGATGGAAAAATTAATGAAGTATAGAATATTATGAAATTATATGTAGCTACAGTAACAGTACTGTGATGTTGGAAAGCAGAAATTCTCTGCAGGATATTGATGAAGCGGCCGCACTGTCTTCACAAGATAACGCAATGATAACTTCATAATACCTGTACTTGCCATCACACACAAAAGCACATAACATGGAGTAAAGAGGTAAAGACGTGCCCCTTTCGGGGTGGTTCAGACGGGAACCCGCTGAGAAAACTTTGCATTCTGCCTTGTATTCTAACCTCCCCAGGATAACTCCTGGTCCCCAATTAGCCGACCAATATTGGATGACAAGCTGGGTGGACCTTCCTTAATTGTAGCTCAGCTAGGATTCGAACCTGAGACCTTTCGATCAACAGTAAGACACACTGCCACTGAACCACTCTGCGTCATGAAGTATACACACAGCTAAACAGCTAAGACCCGGTTCATGTTTGCTGCTAGTAGAATGTTGATTTATTGTCGATTTTCACTTGCAGTAAATATGTTCATTTCACAGAATTGTGAATAAATTTGGCAAATACCAAATACAATGGGCAAATTGAATTATGTCACTTTGCATCCCTTAAACAAATCAAAGGCGACTAGAGTAACGACTAGTGATTCTCAGTTCAATGATCAACAATACGTACACAGTTTCAGAAACAACAAGTACGTCTTGCGACTAGGAAAGGGTATGTGTCTGAGTTATTTCTTGAGGCGCATAAGACAGTGAGCTTGTAATAATACTCTAAAGAATATAAAACGCGGCACATTCTGAACCGTTCGCACACTAGGATGCAATACTTATTTAGGTAAAGTCATTACGGAGTCAAGTTTGAGGACGGTCATAATTTGGCTTGATATTATACACTTGCAATGTTTCGTCCACTTGTTATTCATGTATTCAACATTCTAACTTGTTTAAAGCAAAACGCCACAGTTAAAACAACATATCTTATCGATGAGTTCGGCTATTGGCATTATATGCAAATATATATGCTGTACATTACACATGCCCACATGCATACGCTGTCATACTGGGCTGCATTTTGGCAGCTGCTTCGCTGCGGAATAGCGTCATGATGCTGTGCAGCTGCAGTGAACACTGCAAGCAGACCTACGCAGTTCTTTTGCTACAAAGCTGACCTTAATATTGTTAAAAGTACATAATAGCGTATCACTTTATATTAAAGAAGAGTGAAACACTCACCTTCCTACCTGTGTTATAGCACAGGCAGATGCGCTGGTCGTTTTTAGTCCCCATGTTGAAGCTTTGTGTGGCTGGCCAAATAAAAGCCAGCTCCGCTAAATCACCACTTGCTTTGAGAATTGTGAATAGAGGTATGTTTGGATTTTTTTCTGAACTTCAAGTCAGTATGTGGCAGATCTTGGTGTTCATCGTATGTTACTATGTTACCCTGTGATTTGTCTTGTTGTTGTCCGATGGGATATGGTCAAGCAATTGTCAATATACCGAATACATTTGAGTTTTTGAGGCGTGAAATAGCCAGACAAAAACATTATCCCATATACTGAGGAACAGAACC
The DNA here is from genome assembly GCA_030248245.1 of Trissonchulus sp. WLG1_4. Taxonomy (NCBI): domain Eukaryota; kingdom Metazoa; phylum Nematoda; class Enoplea; order Enoplida; family Ironidae; genus Trissonchulus; species Trissonchulus sp. WLG1_4. Next base: position 28,632 of record JASANF010001340.1, on the reverse strand, counting down.
CACCAACCGTTACACTACCGGGTGAAGAAGAAGTAAGAGCACCGTCCGCATGCCAAACATGTATCCGGCACGAGAGAGTTAAAAGATCAATATCAAGAGCGTTTTGACGACTGTCGACCTGGCCACCACCTCCGATAGAGGACGGCACTTTTAAAATCATATTGATACTCCAAAAAGCAGCGTATTTATTGTACCAATCACAGTGAACGGTACCAAAGTGAAAGCACTTTTTGATACGGGGTCGAGCACCACATTGTTGCATCCAGGACTTGTTGGCAGTCAGGCCAAAATCGAACCTGCTCTGACAGGAGCAGCTACCTTTGTTACTGTACATCCGTTGCATCTACATCTATGGTCACTATCAATAAGTTTGAAAATTTTCAATTCAATTTTGCCGAGGATTCTCTGAAACTGAGTACCAAGAAAATTCAGTTTGCGTATCAGACTGTACCTGCACTGAGATTGTTCGCAGTGAATCTGATCCAAAGTGTTACAGTTCCACCAAGAACACAAGTAGTGCCTTGTGCCATGATAAAAACCCAAAAAATGCTGTGGTGACTACCTAACCCAGGATACAAACAATAAGAAATGTCGAGGGGCATTTTTTGGCCGCATCATGTCAAGAACTTTTTGAAATCAAATTTACGTACTGTTGCTGAATGTCGCTACCGTCGCACTGGTACAGCATGCTGGTACAACAGTTGAAAAAGTGCGACCAGCAATCTATATCCTAGACATAACAAATCCTATCCTAGACACGAGCATGGGGTCGTCAACTAGTGTGCCAGTTAATACAATCCGAGGCAATGGTTTGCCACAACATGCTAAACAATTATCTTACATCACATTAAAAAGTTTGAAACTAGAAAATTCTGAGCTCATGGAGACTCATGAAATGAGGAAAGACTCATTGAATTGTTACAATCATACGAGAATGCGTTTTCAATTAAGGTGGTAGTAACTATTTCGACGATTCTTGCATAACGTATGTGACTGTAGAAACGTGCTTTGTATTTGGTGGGATGATAGTTTACGTTGTTCCACTCTAGTCAGAAAAAAATGTTCATGACTTCCTTCTAACCGGAGTTACAGGTCACAGGTCATTCCCAGAATCAATTTCTCGAAATTTTGTTTTCTATATTTCTAGTGAAAACTTTGTCTGCTGAGCACAAATCCGGGGCTTATTTTTGGCCAAACACCTATGGGACACCGCTACAGCTACTCACCTTCTCGAACGTCAACAGAAAAAATTGTTCAAAAGTGAAATTCACAGCTTTCAGGGGCAGTTTGAGCTCTGATTACAATTCCGAATTCTTTTTTCACTTGAAACTTCCTTTGCACAATCTTCTGTAAAGCCCCTTAGGGTGCCTCCAGACATCAAATAGGGCTACTAAATCCAAACATCGCAGGCAGAACTAGACAAGCGAAAGCCAGTTTTGACTTCATCACTTTGACGCAAAAAATCAGAGACCATCGCAAAACTATGGCAAAAACTAATATCAATGTATAAAATTGGAACATTTTTGGATGTGTAATTGTTGATTTAATAAAGAAAGCAAAATTCATAGGCAACTGATTTTGGGGAAGTACTTAAGAGAGCAAATCTTTTTAGTTGCACCATCACTAGCCTTGTGAGTTTTTTCAAAAACCCAAAAAATACAGATTTTTTGCTACATTACTTTTAGTGATTTTACCAAAAAGGGCCAAATTGATCATCCTTAGAAACCAAGTGCTTAGCTCAATGGTTATTTATTAATACCAAAATTTACTTGTGGTTAGTCTAAAAATAGCCCTAGCCGACAATTAGTACCACACATGAAAAACAGTCTTGTATTGAAATTTTATTGCACCAAAGACAACGTCGAAATTGTTATTACCACCTCAATGACCAGGATTTCGAATTTGCTGCGCATGTGTAACACTCAAACAATACAGTGATTATCTACCGATTAAACAGTACTGTTGTTTTGATACCATTTTGATACTTTTGATATAAATATGATACTTGGGTATTAATACTTTTGATACCAGTATCAATATTAAAATTGGTATCAAAAGTATCATATTTAAATTATGGTATCATATTTAAATTATTTGGTATCATATTTATATCATATTTAAATTTTTTCCCAGTATCAAATATCAAAAGTATCATATTTAAATTCAAGGTATTGTATTTATATCATATTTAAATTTTTTCCGAGTATCAAATATCAAAAGTATCATATTTAAATTCAAAGTATTGTATTTATATCATATTTAAATTTTTTCCGGGTATCAAATATCAAAAGTATCATATTTAAATTCAAAGTATTGTATTTATATCATATTTAAATTTTTTCAAAGTATCAAAATTATAATATATTGTATTTAAATTCCAGTATCATAATTAATATAAAAATTTTGATTCCCACGCTTAAAGGCGGCACCTTTTGATGTTTGCGCAGGCTAAGAACGGCGGCATTCTTTGATCTCGCCTTTAGCTCCGCCTTCTTTTTTTAATTGGCTACTGCTCCGTTTCTGTATATTTAGAGGGCATTGCCAGTCGAGCTGTACCATAAAAACAAAAGGGGGCACCATTGTGTAAAAGTTCAGGCGGAAAAGTAGAAGAAAATCATTGAATAGGCAGTAGGCTGGTAGTTCGTTTGGTTTTGTAGCATTTTGATACTTTTGATATAAATATGATACTTGGGTATTAATACTTTTGATACCGGTATCAATATTAAAATTGGTATCAAAAGTATCATATTTAAATTATGGAATTATATTTAAATTATTCAGTATCATATTTATATCATATTTAAATTTTTTCAGAGTATCAAATATTAAAAGTATCATATTTAAATTCGAAGTATTGTATTTATATCATATTTAAATTTTTTCCAAGTATCAAATATCAAAAGTATTTTATTTAAATTATTTGGTATCATATTTATATCATATTTAAATTTTTTTCAAGTATCAAATATCAAAAGTATCATATTTAAATTCAAAGTATTGTATTTATGTCATATTTAAATTTTTTCCAAGTATCAAATATCAAAAGTATTTTATTTAAATTCCAAGTATCATATTTATATCATATTTAAATTATTTTGCGGTATCAAAACAACAGTATTAAACAGACGCTTTGCAGTGTTCCGTTGCTACAACGAGCGTCTCTAGATATGGGTTAATTAAGGAAATGGAACGTCATCAAATCATACGAGCATCCTCTTCGCCATGGGCAAGTCCGATAATAATCGTGCAAAGAAAAATAATATTGATTAATTTTGTGTTGAGTATCGCAAATTATATTTTGTTACGAGAAAAGATGTGTATCCAATACCGAGAATATCCAACATTTTGAATTTACGGGCCGGAGCAAAATACTTTTCGTTACTAGACTTAGCGTTAAGATACTGGCAGATTCCAGTCAAAGAAAGCGACAAACGGAAGACGGCGTTTACTTCCCTAAATGAATCCAACAGGACGCTTTTTATCGTCTGTAACTCACCTGCAACGTTTCAACGCCACATCGGGTTTACACTTGCTGGTTTAAAATTGCGAATTGCATGGTGTACATAGACGACGTTCTAATATTCATTCTTTTGAGTTTTTTGTATTTTGAGAAGCACTTAAAGCACAGGGAGGAAGTTTTACAACGACTCACACGCCATGGATGAAAACTGAAACAACGAAAATGTTTTTTTGGCAAAAATAAGTGCTCTACCTAGGCTACGTTGTCTCCGCAACTGTCGTGAAGCTTGATCTAAGTAAGAAAAAAGCAGTTGTCTCCTGGCCGCATCCAGTAGATGTACACACACTTCGCCATTTCATTGGTTTTGCATCTTACTACCGACAGCTTATTGCGACTTTTGTAAAAATTGCTGAGCCACTCCATAAATTGACTCGAAAGAACACTGAACTTTCCGGAGCACATTTTGGAAGCCAAAAGACGTTCGCAAAAGCCCAAGAACGTTTCTTTTGGGTCAGAATAAAAAAAAGATAATCAAGCGTATTGTCAACAGTGTCGAGCTTGCGCGCTGGAAGAAAGCCGTCGTCAAAATATACCAAAGTGTCCTTGAGTCCTGTTCCTGTCAATCCCTTTTTGAGCTAGTCAATAGTGACATAATGGTCCACTGCCATAGACTTATTTCGACAATCGGTACATTACTGTCTTCATGGAGTACTTGACAAAATGGATTGAGGCTATACCTTGCCTGACATTAAAGCCAAAACTGTTGCGAGACGTTTCGTAAACGAGTGGGTTTGCAGATATGATGTTCTAAAAAAATTGCTTACCGATCGAAACACTAACTACAAATTGAAGTTATTTAACAAAGTTTGTCGAGTTTTCATCACTGAGAAATTTTTACGAGCCCATATGGACCTAAAACTGACGAATTAATAGAGAAATTTAATGGAACAGTTGCTAAAATCATTTCAATGTACACACTTCTAACCAGACGTCTTGGGACGAGACTTTACCCCATGCTCTAATGGCCCACAGAGCGAGTTTTTTACTTTTTACTTTTTAATGTTTGGCACAAACATAATACTGACTTAACATCGCGCTATCTGTATACATAGACAAAATCGATTATGGAAGCAACTTATACATTCCATTGCGCGAGGCTCGAACTGCTACTAAGGAAACTATTTGCAAAGCTCAGGCCACTCAGCGCAGTAACTACGACAGTCACGCCAGGCCGAATACCTTATGGCCGGCTCAGCGAGTAAAGATGCACCCCCCCATTGTAGCGAAGAGTAAGACTGCTAAATTCACTCCACAGTGGCATGTGCCGTATCAAGTAGTCGAAGTATAAAACCCAAATGGACTATTTCAACTCTGTGAAAATCATGACGGTTCAAAACAATGGGTGCACATGAACCGTCTCAAGCCATCCATGGGGCCCTATGTAAATCAATAGAACTAGTATACAAGCCTACAGCGTAGTTTAGTTTCTGTACATACGTCATTACTTTGTGTGTTAAATAAATATTACTTTTAATCTTAGCCCGCCGCCTTACGAAATAAAAATGTTTATGAATCATAACACCTAATCAAATATAGAAATGGAAACAAATAACTTATTTCTACAAACTTCGCGTGTGAATTTACCTTAAATACTCAAACTGAAACTAAGTATTATCAGTTCAGTCCTATCTGATTTCGAAATTTCGAAACGCATACGCTAACTCGTCCGAGCTAATTCGTAATGCGCCACAGTTTGCAAATGATCGGCTCGAAATGATGAACTAGCTCATGGTGATGAACATTGCTTAGGACCGAGTTTTGGAAATTCCGATGACGACGCCTACCTCCACCAGCAGCCAACGCCGTCGCCCTAAAACCCGAGTTCCGAGTCGTCGAAGTTGAACAGATGTTCACTTGTTCACCTGCTTCTTCTTCAGACAAGTACAATAACTCTACAAAGAAATCCAGGGTCGAGAAGAAGACGGGGCGCGTCTCTGATGCTGAACTGCCAGCCGCCCTTGAAATCTCTACTGAGCCAAAAAAATCCCTCCTCGAGCAACCTCCCGCTGATGAATCTGCCAATAGCCTGTCTGAGCACTCCTTTGCCCCCGCCGAGTCGTCCTTTTATCCTTTTATTTTGAAAACCAGAGTCTCGCCATACTCGAGATCTACAGCCCCAAATCGATGCCAAAGAAGAGCCCGTGATTGATGAGATGAGCGTGCTGCACATTGCTGACATCGCAAATGTGCTTTCCGTGTACGGCGACAAATCGCTGTACGTGGGGTATGTTTGTTTCCGGAACCCCGTGGCATGGCTGCGATTCTTTATTTCCTGTTGTCATTTCAGGAAACAGAAAGCTCGGATGTCACCCACCAGGTGCCCGGTGTGGCATCCTCCGAGACGGTGGCGCTGGATCAATTCCTTTGACAATAAGGAAGGACATTTCCTAGTCCGAGGCTCCGTGAATATGCTTTGCCACTTTGCCTTGGCACTGGCTTATCATTTTGAATAGAAGTTTGAATAAAAATAACTCAATAGTTGCTTAGATTTCTATAGCAACACTTTTTTTAAGCTTCTAGTCGAAATTTGGTTTTTCTTCTCAGGCCTGTGGACATGCCAGCACGCGGATGCAAAATAAATTTTCAAACATTTTTTCAAATTGCTAAGCCAGTGGAATGTCCAGGGCCGGCGCCGGGTTTTACCCACGGAAAGTCGGGGCCGGGGCCGGATTTTACCCACACCTAAAACCCTTGGTTTTTTTATTAAGGGGGCGCTCCGGGAATCGGGGGTTACATCGAAAATGGGCAAAAAAAACTGTAGCTTATGTGCTTCTCTAGTTGAACATTATTTTGGTTTTTAACATTTAGGTTGGGTTTGCATAAAAAATGTCATTATGTGTTTTCGAAGTTGAACTCTAAGCAATAAAATTCATATAAAAAAATTCTAAGCTTTATTTTAAAAAACTAAAAAAATGTTTTAAAAAAAAGCGCCCCCTTAAAAAGTTGCTTGGCTTGCTGTTTTTTATTTTTCTGGTATTGAGCACTTTTGTCTATATACAGCACTTGTCGGCGTCGCAAACTATTTTTGGTTCAGGATGGCTTAGGTTTGGCCTAGGCTTAGGCTTAGGCGCAGGGCTTAGTTCCCCACTTTTGTCTATATGCAGCACGTGCCTTAAACTTTCTTTGGCTCCGGCTAGGCTTAGGTTTGGCCCAGGCTTAGGCTTAGGCTCATAGCTTAGCTTAGGCTTAGGCTGAGGCTTAGGCTCAGTCTTCAGCTGAAACAAACAAACAAACAAACAAACAAAAATGTTTAATCCTCAAAAGCCGCCGGTCGTACAAGACTATTGTTAGAGACCGACGTTCCGAAATGTTAGCAAGTTACGCAAAAAAACACAACAAGATAATACAAAACAAAATAATCTGCAGAAAATAAACAGGACCAAGAGGCTTGAGGACAGGGAAGGGAAGGACCTATGATCAGTGGTCACCTAACCCCCGACCCCTCAAAAAAGGTTTCAAATCTATGCTTTTCAAAGCAATAACAAAAGCCGAAAGGTTCCGAGCTGAAACGATACTTTCAGGTAGAGAGTTCCATACAACAGTGAAACGATACCTAAAGAAACTTCGAACAACATCTGTGCGCGAAAAGGGTATCTTAAGTTTTAAATTATGCCCTCGAACTCTTGTGTCAGCAGCGTATTGGAACAAACTGTCAAATTTGATATCAACATCGAGTCTTATAATCTTAAAACCCAGAAGTAAATCAGCGACTAGCCGTCGGTGTTCAAGACTGTCGAGTCTTAGTTTTTTGAGCCTATCAGGGTAAGACAAATGTTTTGCAGCAGGTATACGTTTGGTATAAGATCGCTGCACATGCACAATTAGATCTATATCTTTAAGTAGGTACGGGGACCAAATTTGAGTACCATACTCGACGATAGGTCTGACATAGGTACAGTACATCTTCAAAAAAAAACCGGTGTCGCGCGTCTCGAAGCATCTGAAAATATTTGCGGCCACACGCAGAGCTTTCTTGCTGATTTTTTGGCAATGGGCAGAGAACTTTAAATTGGAGCAGAAAAGAATACCCAAATCAGTAACTTCATTTACCACTGGAACGGTATCACTGCCCAAGATGTAATGAGGCGCATCTACAGAATTGCCAAACACAAATACCGAACACTTTTTACTAGCAACAGACAGTTGCCATATGTTTGACCAGCTGTGGATGCGTCTCAAATCATCTTGAAATTCATTAGAAAATACTGCTGAAGCTGAGACGGGCGCAAAAATTTTCACATCATCCGCATAAAGCGAGATGTCACTGAGTATGCAGTCCGTGAGGTCATTTATATACAACAAAAACAGTATCGGTCCAAGAACAGTAACTTGAGGTACCCCGCTAGATACGGTTTCTGTCTGAGAAATCATGTTACCTACAACTACGTACTGAGTCCTGTGCGTGAGGAATGTGGTTAGCCATTGCAAAAGCTCACCACCAATACCATAACTACGAAGCTTGTGTAACAGCTTTGGGTGTGAAACAGTGTCAAAAGCTTTAGCAAAGTCTATGAATACTGCGTGCACTACATCACCCATTTCATGTGTTCGAATCCATTTGTCGGCTGTTGCTAACACATTCGTTACAGTTGACTTGCGTGTCATGAAATCGTGCTGTTGGGGGCTAAGAAGGTCATGGTGGCGCAAATAAGCAAAAAGCTCATCTTTGATTATGCGCCACGGTCATACTGATTGGACGATAGTTTTGAGGATCGGCACAATCGCCTTTACGCTTAAATATGAGGACAACCTTAGCTTGTAACCACTGTTGCGGGAGGGTACCCGATGAAAGAGATAGGCTAAATATTTTAGCTAGAGGGTGACAGATAGAGGTGGCGGTTTTTTTAGCAAGATTGGTGGAATTTTATCAGGTCCGAAGGAAACTTTAGTGGGTAATTTTTTCAAAACGGTAAGAACCTTGACTGCGTCAACATCAATATGGCTCAAATTTTGATCCGTTCTGGACGAGAAAAAGGGCAATACACCGTCATCTTCAGTGAAAATGAAATAAACTGTTGTTGCAGCAGTTCAGCTTTGTCTTTAGCATGCCAAAGTATTATTGTACCAAAGACCGGGTAACAAAGTATTATTGTACCGAAGAGGTGGTATGCTGTTTTTTGAAGTCAATTTAGAGTTAACAAAGGAATAAAAAATTCCCAAATTTGCGGAATTTAGAATTTTTGTTTCCAGATTTCGAATGTCAACTTTAGCTCAAATTTTGGCATTCCTAGCAGAGGCCTAATTGGTAATTGGCCAAATTTTGGTAATTTCGTTTAGCTGCTTAGGGTTTAGAGTTTTTGAAATCTCGCCAGCTTTTAACTTTCTTGGAATATGCTTTTTTTAGTAAGACGTGACCATTTTGATTTTTTTGTGACTTTTATTTTGCGAAGTGGGACAAACAGTGATATAGCGTAATCGATTATGTTAGTAAAAGTTTGCCACATTTCGTCTACAGTAAAGTCATACTGGAACAAGCCGTCCCAGTCGATCGTCTCCAAGAAATTTGTCATAGTGTCGTAATTTACCTGCCTTGAAGTCATACGTTGTGGGCGAATCATACGTACTTAGGCGATCTGCAATATTTAAATTAAAACATATTTTATTATGGTCGCTGGTACTAAACGGCTCATTGACAGTAACGTTGTTAACGAGTAATGGGTCTGATGACAGAATCAGATCCAATACGCTGCTCAGGCGCGTAGACTCAAAAACTTTATGAGAAAGACCTAGTTCACTAAATAAAATATCATAGCGGGCATGCTTTGGGTCTAAAGCACGGTTATTAAACAGGTGTGGCAGATTAAAATCACCAACAAATAAAGCATTAAAAACAGAGCTACAATTAATCGATAAAAAATTGCACAGGGCAGCATCGGCATCAGCTGTAGCCTCTGGCGACCGATAGATAAGAAAAAGAAATAGGTCATGAGAAAATTTAAGTTTTAGACATAGCAACTCAATATAACCAAAGAAACACAAACTGTTCACAACGCACGCATTTATGCCACTCTTAAGAAGCACTACATGCAATCTAATTTCTCTATCTTTTCTAAAAACGTTATAGTTTTTTAACCTAGCAAAAATAACATCGTCATACTGAGGCGTCAACCAAGTTTCTGTAATTAGAACTATATCTGGCCGAGTATTTTCTAGTTCAAATTCCAAATCGTTAAGTTTGTTCGTGAGACATCTGGCGTTAAAGTAAACACAGCTAATATTTTTTGAGGGATATGAAACTATGCATTTGCTGTGATTAGCATGGTTAGGCCCACTTAATATTTTGGGACGATTTGGTTTCGAAATATTTTGACTTGTTCCCCCTGGTCCCGACGCCGTTTTGATTCCAAACGCAACTCTCGATCCTGCTGACGTTGTCGGAAAGTGAGGTCTGGGCGTACCCAGATGTTGTCACCAAAGCCCAAGCTCTCGCGAACACCAAGAAACCCAGTGAAAAATTTTCGACGACTGTTGTAGTTCTGAAACTTGAGTTTGATGATGCGCGGAGAGCTGTTGGTTGACCATCTCGAAAGTGATCGACAATATCTGCACGATCGATTTGCATTTTCTCACATGCGCTGTTTATGACAGCATTTGCATCACACTGTTCACGCAACCCCAACAAAACTAAGTTCATTTTTTACTATCCGCTTCGATGGCTTCTGAAGCTGCATCACGGGCAGTGTCCAGTAGTTTGGGTAAAACCCGCTCGACAACTTGGCTGATAATGTTGGATGTCATATCTTCGCTAGGAGTGGCATTCGAAAGTTTGGCTTCAAGTAAAGCCACGCGTTGTTCTAATTCAGAAACTGCCAGCTTGCAGTTGTTACAGTAAATATAAACTATATTCGGTGGTAATTTAGTGATCTGATTAAATTGAGTGGTTGTCAGTCCGACGCAACGCGCGTGCATAGATACTGAGCATTTACTACACACTATGCTATGATCAGCTGGAGCGATATGACTATCACAAGTGGGACACGACGCGGTCACCGGGGTTTTGGGGGTAGAACTTGAATTGCGATGCATATTGCTGACAAGAACAAAAAAGCAAACACGGGCGGGGCAGATTGCAGAAAAATAAACAGGGATTATTAAGCGTGAAATATAATAGCAATACGTATGCGAAAAGCAAAAATAAAAGTTATAAGCATAGAAGCCAGGAGCAAGCAGAAATAAGAAGCCGGCGACAGTGTGATGAACATGCAGGATGCATTAGCGAAATTAATGCAGGCGCCCGGCTCGGGGCCGTCCCCGGATTCAGTGTACAGCCTGAAACACTGAATCAAATGGGTTAAAACGAAACAAACTAGTGCAACAATTCTTTAAAAATTGAAACCTTCTGGTCACGTGACGTGAGGATGCTCGAATCTGATTGGCTCAGAGCTCGAGGCAAGTGCTGTATGTAAACGCTCGTTAATTCCCCCCCCCCCGAACTTTGACCACTCGAATCTGATTGTCTCAAAGCTCGAGGCAAGTGTTGTATATAAACGCTTGTTTCTGGTAGGATGGCTTGATTTAACAGACGCTTGCTCTATTGTGAATGCCGAATGGCGCTTCAAGTCATATATACATAGATGACATGAAATAGGAATTCTCAGCTTGTAAATAGTTTGATTTGTCTCTCTTACGTCCAGGGTTTTTTTGGGAAAAATTCGGGGCAAATGCTCACGATTTTGAAATTTTGCTCACCAAAATGGAAATTTTGCTTAAATTCTGATCACCGCTCTGAAGGGACCCCCTTCGGTTTTTTATGGTCGGTTGTAAAAAAAATTCGATAGGTCTCCAATTGACAAAATTCCTAAAAATCAAAAATTTCTCCAACATTTTTCCTGGGGGCTGCCGCCTCCAGACTCCTGCAACTCTGTGGCTTACTATTTTTTGTTATTAAATTTCATAGAAGCCTATGCATGTCTACAAGAGTACATTATATTGCATTTACTTGTGTGTGTAATACACTGTGATACACTTGTGATTACACTTGTGTAATACACTGATGTGACGTTCCCATCTCTTGTTTTGATTTTCCAGTCTAAACAAATTTCTGTTACGTCTCCAGTTTTTGCTTTCGCTTCAATTACATTTTGTTCAAGTAATAGTGAGTGTAAAAAAGTGAGCAAAACAGTGGACAAGGTAGGACCCCTCACCCCTCCTTTTCAAAATCCTGGCTACGCCCCTGTATGCATGTGTATGTGTAGGTGCATCGTGCACTTTTTAATTGCTTGATGTGCAGTGGAATTTTATGTTCCGGAAATTTTATCACAAGGGTGCTAGGTCCCTTAGTCTTTTGTTCCCGTCCCAAAAATTTCTCTGAAACGTCTCGAATAATGACGATTGTAGTTTTTGCGGTGCCCAATGTCAAAATTTTTTGTAATATTTCCAGATTTGATAGCTTTTGGACCGTCGCTGGCCCACCAAATGTGTACTTTTTAGTGTTTTGAGCTCCAGTCTCACTTCACAAAAAATTGGCGTTGTTTTTGAACAAAATGTGCTAATATGAGTCGCCTTTGGAGTTAAAAGTGCAATAATTTAGTTTTTCTGAATACGCGTTTGGCGATAACCAAGAATAAAACGTAAAATAGCAAATTTACGATTTGCTCACCGATCTGAAATTTTGCTCACTGAAATGAAATTTTGCTCAATTTCGCTCACGTTTTTTCCGCTGGGGTACGCTACTGCTGATGACGTGTATAACTTTAAAGGAGACTGACAATTTTTATTTCCTGACAGTTATTTAAGGGGGCGCTCCGGGAATCAAGGATTTGGGCCGTATTTTTAAAAAACAGCCAGAATGACCTGTCATTCTTGAAAGAAAGTTGCCCAAAATACTATTTCTGATGTTTTGACGTGCATATCTCCATAGCAAAAAAATTTGGAAAAAATTGGACAATTTACTGATTTTATTCGACTTTTACACAGATTCAGCAAGTAAGCCAGTGCATCAACGCTTTTTGAGGTTTTGCAAACAAACGATACGTAGATTTTATTAGTTGTAATGAAAAATTAAAACAATTTTATTGCGTTCTGTGCAAAAAAATTGCACAACAAACCATTTTCAGAAGCAGCAGACTCAAATATAGGCTGTGTGAATACAAAACCAATTTTTCGACATTCGATTATAAAATGCTGGTAAGATATTTTTCTACAAAATTTTGCACAATTATAGCCATAGGCTCTGCGCAGTTGAACAATGTTTTAGTTTTGTAAAATAAAGTTTAGAAATTTTTTTTATGAATTTTATTGCTCAGAGTTCGACTTCGAAAACACATAATGACATTTTTTATTCAAACCTGACATAAATGTTAAAAACTAAAATAATATCCAACTAGAAAAGCACATAAGCTAAATTTTGGTATATAACGTGTGACTATACGCAAAGTATAAGCAGAGTTATCGTTTGCCGAAAATTCACTCACGTTTGGTGCTCTGGGAGTCACGTGACATGATCACGTGATTTGAAATTTTGCCTCCAGTGTTCTTTTGTGCCATAGTACAAATATGTATACTAAAGTTTGACATTTGCCAGTTTTTTGCCAGTTTTCGATGTAACCCCCGATTCCCGGAGCGCCCCCTTAAGTTGGCGCTCCTGAAATGTGACTTTTCGAAAAACGGCAGTTTGGGGAAAATTTTAGATATACAATGGCAAGCTGGTGTAAAAGTATGCCTAAATACAAAAAATAAAGTTGATTGATACAAATTAGCATTCACTGTAGACCAAACGTGAGTGAAATTTCGGCTTGCGATTTCTCTTCGCAAGTAAGTAGCTGTTGCACAATCAATAGCTCATTTTGCTCGCCTTAACGTGATCGAGCGGTCGCAAAAAGTCAATTTTGATGAATATGATTGATATATCGAAAAATTCTAAAATCGCGATTTTTGAAAAACATAAATTTGGCTAAATTTTTTAGATACTATCGATTTGCCAAAAATCAAATTTTGCGACCGCTCGGAGATGACAAGATGCATTTATGTCCCAACTTTTAACTTTTTTGTTGAGCCAATTTTTAAAAATCGCAAGCCGAAAATTTGCGTTTGTATTCACACGCACTATATTTCTGTCTCATGCAGAAAGTATTGAGTTAGTTCACAAAAAAATTATACCACACTCAATAAAACACAAAAAAATTTTTAATTACGTTTCAGTAAAACACAACTGCTAGTGTTTTTCAGCCTTTCAAATTTATTACATACGTGTAAATGCACTGGCTTGTGAAGGCATTTCCGTGAAAATCTATTTTTCTTGACAAAGGCCCGTATTCACATACTAACACTAACACTTAAAGTTAGTGTAAACCCTAACTTTGGCCCGTATTCACATACTAACACTAACACTTAAAGTTAGTGTAAACCCTAACTTTAAGTGCTTCGTAGCACTAAATTTAGTGCTACGAAGCACTTAAAGTTAGTGTTTACACTAACTTTAAGTGTTAGTGTTAGTATGTGAATACGGGCCTTTAAGTGCTTCGTAGCACTAAATTTAGTGCTACGAAGCACTTAAAGTTAGTGTTTACACTAACTTTAAGTGTTAGTGTTAGTATGTGAATACGGGCCAAAATTTGCTCAAAAATGTTCAAAAAATTTGTGTTCCTTCTAGAGAAGGAACTATTGTTTTGAAACCAACTCTGCATAGTGTTAAAGTGACACCTGCATGTTGGTTAGCGCATATGATTAACGTGTAGAGTCAGCTTGGGAAGTGTTCGCTCTTTTTTTTCAAATCGCAATTTCGCAGTGAATTTTACCTTAAAATAACATTACCATGTTGTAATCTATACTTTATCCAACTTTTATCATTTTATAACGTTAACGATATATATATCCATTTTACCAGACAATGCCCACTGCTAATCACGTGAATGTCTGGACTCACCATGACAGGAGTTATGATTAAATGTTTGATAGAAAAAATGGCTGAAATGATCTTTTGAATATTTAAGTAATTCCCGTTAATTAAATTACCTACTTGAATTAAATAATGAAATACAGAAAATGTTAACTTTGCTTCGTGTGCAAAAAACATTATTCACCTGACTCTGTTTCCACCTTGCCATGGAGGCGAAGTCGAGTGGTCAAAAGCGCTGTTTCAGGTTGGCTGGAATAGTTCGTTCGGTTGTTCGATTCCCAGAATGTTTTTTTCATTTTTGATTTTTTAATAAATTGGTCGACTGCTGAGTTCTCACTGGTGAATATATATTAAGTGTGGCATTGTTTGGCGTGCCAATTTTAGCGAAGCTTTCGTCGCAACAAAATTGAAAGACATGGGGTACAGTACTACAGCGTATTGCAAGCTGACAAGTTTTAGTGCAATTTAAAAAAATCATTTATGCATTTAAAAATGCAGTTAATGGGGAAACTGCCGTTTTCTACTTAAGGAAAAGGCGAAAAACTGTTGCATTTTTAGCTATATGGACTTCTTTACTCTGCAAAGGAACCTTGCCCCTTTGGATCAAGTGCAGTTGGGGGGGGGGGGGAAATAGTGGACCTATTTTTTGGAGTAGAGCACCTTGAGGGAAGCATTTTTTGTAATAAAACCCCTATCCACAAATTTGGTTTTTTTGAGCTATGACCCCTTGAAAATTGCATTTTCAGTGTTTTTGGAAGTGAACGTAGGCCAAAGTTCGAAGCCAAAAATGGCTATAATAGTTGTTTTTGGATAGTTTTGAGTGCGTTATGATATTTTAAGGCATCGTCTAGGCTCAGTTGGCAGGATTCTCTAGGCTAAGCTGGCACGATTTTTTCTGAAAATTTCGATTTTTTATTGCCTAAGCCTGAGCCTAAGCCTGAACCTAAGCCTAAGCCTAAGCCTGATACTAAGCCTAAGCCTAAGCCCAAGCCTAAATTAAGGCCAAGTTTGAATTTGGTCAAAAATTGGACGTTTCAGGCGAATTTGGCCATTTTTTTGGCAGGAACCCAGTCAAAGAG
The DNA here is from genome assembly GCA_030248245.1 of Trissonchulus sp. WLG1_4. Lineage (NCBI taxonomy): Eukaryota > Metazoa > Nematoda > Enoplea > Enoplida > Ironidae > Trissonchulus > Trissonchulus sp. WLG1_4. The sequence goes on along the minus strand of JASANF010001340.1, from coordinate 13,196 downwards.
CCTTTGTTTTGATTCTAAAAAATTGTAAACAATAATCTGACACCATTTAGACACGATTAGGACGGAAAAAAGAAGGGCTTCGGAAAAAAATTGCGAAAACGTCCCTCACTGAGGGTTCAGATTTCGGGTCATATCTCCGAAAATCCAAAAACTGAAATAGGGGTTCTTCAAGCAAAAATGCTTCTCCCAAGGTGCTCTACTAAAAAAAATAGGTCCACTATTTTTCCCCCCCAACTGCATTTAACCCGCCCCTTTTGGGGCCCACTTGTTTATGTGATATGTACATCAAATTGAAGGAAATTTACTTCTGATCAACTTTTGTTCTTACGGTGCATGTTTTTTTTGCGCGTTTTCAAAATAACGGCCAAAACCCACATTTCAGGAGTGCCACCTTAAGGTAGCGCTCAGCAACAAAACTCATGTTTGGCGCTCAGCTGGTCAGCTCATGCAATAAATAGCAATACTACTTTAATTGTATATCAAAAAGACATCAAAAAAAACCTATTTACAATATAGTTCAGCACTTTAATGTGAATGTGTCAAATTTTATGACCATGTCGAATTTCCTATTCACACTAATTTTGTTTTTGACCTAGCTCAGCGAAACTTCAACCGATTTTGATGATCTTGGTATCAATAGAAAGATCTCTCAAAAATCTAGACGTGATTGATCTTCGATTTTTCATTTTTATTTTTGATTTTGCAAAAAATCGGTTTTTCAAAAATCAGTCGTGTTTGAGCGACTACAAAAAGTGCTGCGGCCCAAAATTTGAAAATCGAAAAACTTTCACGTCTGCATTTATATTCATTCTTTCATTGTGCAAATTTTCAACTCAATCGCAAACGGCAGCTGGGACCCAGGTCCAAAAAAAGTAGTTTTCGCTACGCAAAAATACAAGGTTTGCCCACACGTTTCACTTTTTTAAAAAATAGACCTTTCCTAGGACTGCATATCTCCGTTGAAAAAGTTACAAAAAAGCCATACTCAATTTTTTAAGAAATTAAATCAAAAATTTGACATTTTCGAAGATAATAATTAATATATATACACTATCCTAATCATAATGATAATGGAAGTCTCAACAAACGATACCCGGAATTTGAAAGTACTATATTTGTTATCCAGACGTTTGCCATTCAACTCGTATCTACTCGTCTGGTTGCCAAGTTATACGCCACGTAAAGCAGAGTTATTTTTTTCTTGCATCCAACAACGTCTAATACGATGCTACTGAAAACACAGTACTTATTATCGGGTCCATCCAAAGATGTAAAAGAAACGCCAATGCTTCGTATTACTGTACTATGCCGCGATTTTCTCTTAACCAGTGCGTAAATTGGAGTTATTTTTACTCCGCGAATCCTCCGCGACAGACCACTCTTTGCAGGAAACTAAAACTAAAATCAGTTTTAGTTTAATTTATTAAGATTTAAGAAAATTTTAAGAAAAACCTGTTAAGAAGCATCAAAAATAACTTTACCACACTAAGAAACCTCAACTCGCTTCAGAATTTAAAAAATTTCGCAGATATAGTCCGAATTTTGTATTGAACCTTACTTGTGTTGTAACGCTTCTAACAGCATGGTCCAGGTAGCTTCAGAAAAAGTTTAGTAACTTTTCAAAGCCTGAACCGATTTACAAATTTTTTTCAGCATTTAGTAGCTTAGAAGCTGCTCTTTCAATGGTAGCAGCAGGTTTTTGTTTCATGGAGTATTTTTGCCTATATCTAATTTTGTGCAAAAAATTTCATGTAAAGTTTAATTTTTAGACAAAGTTTGATTTCCAGCTAAAGCTTACATCCTACAAACTTCTAACCTAGCCTATTCGAAAGAGCGATTAATTTTGACCCCCCCTGGGTTTGGGGGATATAGGGGGACTCCGAATCATTAGTCGACTTATTCGACCCCTAAGGGTTTTAACACCAATAATTTCAATTCAGATTTTTATTAAAAGGGGCGACAGCTATTTTGGGGGCTAGAGATCAGATTGGGGGCATGGCTGACGATGGGGGTTTCATATTTTTATTAAAAGATGGGGTAGGAAGCGAATTAGGGCCGAAAATAATTCCCCCCCCCCAACCGAATGTAAACCCATAAATACTATTTCAAAACGTCACTGATGCTCAGCAGCAAGCTGGCACTTACAGTCAATTTCGGTTTAAAAGTGCAGCTTTATTTATGATTCCACAGTAGCAAGTGTCCTTTTATTTAATGCAAGCAACTAAGACTAAGCTTTTTCTGACCCACCTACTAAGCCTGAGCCTAAGCACTAAGCCTAACCTAAGCACTTAGCACTTAGCTGGCAGGATCTCTAGGCTAAGCTGGCAGGATTTTTCCTGAAAAATTTGATTTTTTGGTTCCTAAGCCTAAGCCCGAACCTAAGCCTAAGCCTGATGCTAAGCCTAAGCCCCATGCCCCCATACTAAGCCTAAGCCCAAGCCTAAGCCTAACCCAAGCTTAATTTGAGGCCAAGTTTGAATTAGGTCAAAAATTGGACGATTCTGGTGAATTGGCCAATTATTTGGAAGGAACGGGTCTCATAGTGCCTTTGTTTTTATTCTAAAAAATTAGAAACAGTTTTCCGACTCTATTTAAACCTGGCATAATTTTAGTGGGGAGGGGGGGGGGGCCGGGGGGGGGGCGGCCCCCCCATTTGTTCCGGAGCCCCCCCCCCCCATTTCAGATGGGGTGCCCCCCCATAGCCCAAATTCTTTTCCGGAAGGGCATTTTAGCGAATTTGTAGCTGTAGCGACGTCGTGTTCGTCGGGTTTTTGAGTCCTTTTTGGCTTTTTTTTTTTTTTACCGCCTCTCACAGCCACTGCATTCTTGCTGTAGAAATCAGCTGTCTCGCCAGCTCAAGGTACGAGCCCACGAGGGACAAGATGCATACTCAAACAAAAGTAAATAAACAAACATGTGAATGTGAGGGATGTGCGAGTATGCACCTGGTGTCCGAGAGATAAACGCAGTGGGGCGTAAAGCCGCTCTAGCAGCAGTACGGGCCAGCTGCCCTCCTGCGAGACCCCTGGGGCTCCAGTAGGAGGTGTAAAGTTTGTGTTAAGGTGTAGTGAGTCGTTGTGTAGTTAATGGTGCGGTCGAGTGTTTTTAATTTTATTCTACAAAAAACAACATAGTGCGTGTATCTCGCAGGTTAGGCATCCCACCGCAATGGCTAAATAAATCTAGTCCGGCCCTCATTGTGCGCTATTGTTTTGTGTCAGACATACACAATATATGAAAAGCAATATATGCCACTAGTCCAGTTGATGTTACACACAGGACACTGCCACAGACTAAGATAAAAAGCCCGCACCCATTAGCAAATACTGTCAATCACCATGCATTATTTATATAGCTCTCATGCAAACAGGCAACTACAAAGCAGGCCCCAGTTATATCTATTTTGTAAATCTTATTACACAGTTTCAAAAGTCTGATACATACAATTATATACAGGTCCAGCGCAATTATCGCCAATCAAAAACCAAAGTAGCTTCTCTTTCTGGTACAGTTACCAAATACTGATGCTTCATGCCTGTAGTGCCATGTCCAATTACCTGTGTCACGAATATCGCTAGTCGCGACGTGTCCGCTTTGCCTAAAACTAGCAAGCCAAAGCGAAAAACAGCAAAAAAAACCATGCAAAGGTGAAAAAACCTAATAGTTAGCGTACGATGAAACGATGAAAATGTAACATTAACGCTATGAAAACGATTTTTTCCTGTAAAAATCGAGTTTTATAGTGAAATTGGTGCGCCCCACCATTTTGGGTCGACGCCCGCCCATCGCGCCCCCCATAAAATTTTGCCTAAAAATATACAGGTAAATACGTTTAAGAACAGAAAAAATCCGGGTTTCGATCAAAAATCGAAAACGTTCTGCAGTGAAGGTAGATCGGGGGGGGGTTGTATCTCAGGAGAATCCAAAAATATTGGTTCTATACCTAATAAAACACAAGGCTTCCCACAAGGTGCTGTACTAAAAAAATAGGTCCACTATCCCCCCCCCCCCCCCAACTGCCCGTGCGCGAAAACCTATAAGTTGGAAGTTATCTAGAAAATCAAAAACTGAAGGGAGGGGTCTTGAAGCAAAAATGCTCCACCTAAGGGTGTCTACTCAAAAATCGGTCCACTATTGGTCCCCCCCAACTCATAAACTTTAGATGTGATACCTTCGAGTTGATGGCCATTTTATCAACTGTGAACTCAGTCGTGCAAAATCGTATTTTGTCCTTAACATTTTCAATATATTGCCAAATGTTGATACGGGTAGGGACTACTTTTGCCATAGTCGATAGCCCGCCTGCCCTAGGCTGCCTCCGCTCTTTCACTGCGTCTGCCTAGCCACCCGTGGTTTTTTGTGGGCGTTTTGTTTTTTTTAGGGTTGGCGCGATAGCGCCCAACCCTAGAATAGGAAAATTTAGCACTATTGCGGATTTTGAGAATTTGAACTTTTTGTAGCTCAAAATATAGAAGAGCTTTTTACACGAAATTTTGTGTGTGTACACCCCTTGGCAATACCTAAGTGCTGGCAAAATTTCAGCCGGATCGGTCAAGTATTTTCTGAGATACCCCCGGGGACCCCCAAAATTCACGGACTTTCGCTCTTTTTTTTTTTTTTCCCAGACATGTTCTCGCCCGCAGTTCATCCGAGAGACACCTTTTTGGTTTTTCTCATTTTTATAGTCTGCATTAGACACGGAAAAAATGGATTTGCTCTGGTGTTTCCGTGTGACGCTGTGCTGGGAGGGGGGAAACCCCTTTTTGGGGTCCAAAAAATGACTAAGTACGAAAAAGTTTAGCACACTTTTTAAGAAGTTGCGCAAAACGGCCAGTCATGATCTTTTGCATGTGAGGTGGTACAGTAGTGGAATAGAAACTAACATGGGCTTTTTTTGAATTTCGGCCTATAAGCCCCAGGGCATGCCCATACCCCCCGCCACGTGTATTACGGGGGTAGGTTCGCTACGGGCAGTGGAGCTATCATGGTTATAGCTGGAGGTCTGTCGTTTTGTATACGAATATAAACCCATATGCTGTGCATTCACTGGTATTATCACTTTCTTGCTCAGATGTTGAATAGTCCCCTAGACGGTACCCCCCTGTTGGCTGTATGTCATGTATGCGCGTACGTATCTTCACAGTAGAATAATTAGGTTTGCTGTTTGTTTTTCATGATAGTTCAAGTTTTTTCGTGTAATATGGATTGTGAACTTGCGAACATATTATATTAATACCCATTGCCCCACAGATTGCCCCCCCCCAGGGTGTTCCCAAAGGGGACTCGGGACCCTTTTGCATTTTTGGGGTCAAAATTTTTTTTCGAGTTTATTCTCAAAAATTTGTCTCTAGGGGTAGTTTGGTGTCCTGAACACGAATCTGGGATTTATTTTTGCCTATACCCACTCTGGACACCCATGGCCCCCAGGGTGCCACCTAGGGGGTCAAAATGGGTCAATTTTTTCGAATTTGAAATTTTGATGTCCATTGGGGTAATTTGACCCCCTGAACACGAATCCGAGGTTAATTTTTGTCTGTGACTCTCGTGAACTCTCCTACGACCCCCTCCTAGGGTACCCCCCCACAACGGATCCAAGGGGTCAAGTTTTGAAAATTCGGATTTTGATGTTCATAGGTGTAATTTGACTCCCTGAACACGACTCTGAGGTCTATTTTTGTCTATGACGCTCGTTGACTCCCCTGCGACCCCACCACCTCCCTCAGGGTACCCCCTCCCCGACACGTGTCCAAGGGGTAAACTTTCAAAACTTGAATTTTGATGTCCCTGATTACGAATCCGTGGTTTGTTTTTGTCTAGAACCTACCTGGATTCCAACACCCCCCGAACGGGAATCCAAGGGGTCAAATTTTACATAGGTATTGTATATACATGTACACACTACACATGTACACTTACGTACATATATACTACATTGGTCCGCTTCAGGCAGTGAAGCCGTCATAGCTATATGTAGTGATAGCTATGCTCTGTGCTTCGTTTCCACTACAGCGGAAAAAGAGAGTGGACTAGTAAGGAAAAATGCCCTTGTCGGGCGGCTCCTTGGGTAGAATAGGTTACTGTCTGTCTAAAGCGGAAAAATACTTAGGCTGAGCTTGTAAAAGCATTGGTACAATACTTTGGTTAGGGGCAGCCCGTTCTGGGTTTGTTTCAATGTATTTTCATATTATTATTATTGTTGTAAAGTATATATGCTTGATAAAAAGGTTCTGTGAGATAACTGCAGACCTTATCCAGAACTTAATGATCGTTTGATCGAAATATATGTATATGTACGTAGTAAGCATCTTACTTCATTCGATATGTTCATATTAAATTATGCAAGTTGAGAATCATATACACGAAAAAACTTGAACTATATGAAAAACAAACAGCAAGACCTAATTATTCTACTGTGAAGATACGTACGCGCATATCATGACATACAGCCAACAGGGGGGTACCGTCTAGGGGACTATTCAACATCTGAGCAAGAAAGTGATAATACCAGTGAATGCACAGCATATGGGTTTATATTCGTATACAAAACGACAGACCTCCAGCTATAACCATGATAGCTCCACTGCCCGTAGCGAACCTACCCCCGTAATACACGTGGCGGGGGGTATGGGCATGCCCTGGGGCTTATAGGCCGAAATTCAAAAAAAGCCCATGTTAGTTTCTATTCCACTACTGTACCACCTCACATGCAAAAGATCATGACTGGCCGTTTTGCGCAACTTCTTAAAAAGTGTGCTAAACTTTTTCGTACTTAGTCATTTTTTGGACCCCAAAAAAGGGGTTTCCCCCCCTCCCAGCACAGCCTCTCACGGAAACACCCGAGCAAAACCATTTTTTCCGTGTCTATTGCAGGCTATACGAAATGTGAAAAACCAAAAAAGGTGTCGCTCGGATGAACTACCGGCGAGAAAAGTTCTGGGAAAAAAAAAGAGCGAAAGTCCGTGAATTTTGGGGGGTCCCCGGGGGTATCTCAGAAAATACTTGACCGATCCGGCTGAAATTTTGCCAGCACTTAGGTATTGCCAAGGGGTGTACACACACAAAATTTCGTGTAAAAAGCTCTTCTATATTTTGAGCTACAAAAAGTTCAAATTCTCAAAATCCGCAATAGTGCTAAATTTTCCTATTCTAGGGTTGGGCGCTATCGCGCCAACCCTGATCTTCCCTTAGGCAATCTCTATAGCAAAGTTAGCCAAATTAAATTTACTCATGTTACCAACTTGAAACTGTTCCAAAGAATTACCTTCCAACATTTCAAGTCAACAAAATAAAACTAAATGCTCCATACTAAAGCTTAAACACAATCCCGCAAAATACCTTGGAATTTTTAGCAGATAGTTAAGCACCACTTTGAGACCATCTGAGTCCGGTCCATTTTCGGAATTGGGCGGGGGGAAGGTGATGACAGGGCGGCCGGTCCGGTCTCGACTTCCCGTCAGATAGGCCAGACGAGCCCGCAGGCTGTTGGCAATTTCGGCCGCCTTCAGACTGCCACTGCTATAGGCTGTGTTCATTCATGAAAGCCAGCCAGCCAACGGGTGGCTGGGCAGACGCAGTGAAAAGAGGTGAGGCCTGGGTTAGGGGGGGCGGGCTATGTCGACTATGGCAAAAGTGTCCCTGCTCGTATCAACATTTGGCTACATATCTGAAAATGTTAAGGACAAAATACATACGATTTTGCACGACTGAGTTCACAGTTGATAAAATGGCCATCAACTCGAAGTCATCACATTTACAGAGTTAAATGCAGTTGGGGGGGGGACCAATAGTGGACCAATTTTTGAGTAGAGCACCTTAGGTGAAGCATTTTTGCTTCAAGAACCCCTATTTCAGTTTTTGGATTTTCTGAGATATGACTTCCAACTTATAGGTTTTCACATGCACGGGGCAGTTGGGGGGGGGGGGGATAGTGGACCTATTTTTTTAGTACAGCACCTTGTGGGAAGCATTTTTATATTTTTATTATATAGAACCAATATTTTTGGATTTTCTGAGATACGACCCCCCCGAAATCTGAACCTTCACTGAGGGACGTTTTCGTAATTTTTGATAGAAACCCGTATTTTTTCCGTCCTAAACGTGTTTACTAGCATATTATTAGGAAAAAATTTATGTGGGGGGGCGAGATGGGGGGGCGTCGACCAAAATGGGGGGGCGCACCAATTTCACGATAAAACTCGATTTTTACAGGAAAAAATGGTTAGTATACGTTAAATGTTACGTTTTCATGCGTTATTATAGCTACGCTAACACTAAATTTAGCCAAAAAGGACTCAAAAACCCGACGAACACGACATCGCTACAGCTACAAATTCGCTGAAATGTCCTTCCGGAAAAAAATTTGGGCTATGGGGGGGCACCCCATCTGAAATGGGGGCGCGACCAAAATGGGGGGGGGGGCTCCGGACCAAATGGGGGGGGGGCCCCCCCCCCCCCCCAGCCCCCCCCTCCCCACTAAAATTATGCCAGGTTTAAATAGAGTCGGAAAACTGTTTCTAATTTTTTAGAATAAAAACAAAGGCACTATGACCCCGTTCCTTCCAAATAATTGGCCAAATTCACCAGAATCGTCCAATTTTTGACCTAATTCAAACTTGGCCTCAAATTAAGCTTGGGTTAGGCTTAGGCTTGGGCTTAGGCTTAGTATGGGGGCATGGGGCTTAGGCTTACCATCAGGCTTAGGCTTAGGTTCGGGCTTAGGCTTAGGAACCAAAAAATCAAATTTTTCAGGAAAAATCCTGCCAGCTTAGCCTAGAGATCCTGCCAGCTAAGTGCTAAGTGCTTAGGTTAGGCTTAGTGCTTAGGCTCAGGCTTAGTAGGTGGGTCAGAAAAAGCTTAGTCTTAGTTGCTTGCATTAAATAAAAGGACACTTGCTACTGTGGAATCATAAATAAAGCTGCACTTTTAAACCGAAATTGACTGTAAGTGCCAGCTTGCTGCTGAGCATCAGTGACGTTTTGAAATCGTATTTATGGGTTTACATTCGGTTGGGGGGGGGGGGAATTATTTTCGGCCCTAATTCGCTTCCTACCCCATCTTTTAATAAAAATATGAAACCCCCATCGTCAGCCATGCCCCCAATCTGATCTCTAGCCCCCAAAATAGCTGTCGCCCCTTTTAATAAAAATCTGAATTGAAATTATTGGTGTTAAAACCCTTAGGGGTCGAATAAGTCGACTAATGATTCGGAGTCCCCCTATATCCCCCAAACCCAGGGGGGGTCAAAATTGATCGCTCTTTCGAATAGGCTAGGTTAGAAGTTTGTAGGATGTAAGCTTTAGCTGGAAATCAAACTTTGTCTAAAAATTAAACTTTACATGAAATTTTTTGCACAAAATTAGATATAGGCAAAAATACTCCATGAAACAAAAACCTGCTGCTACCATTGAAAGAGCAACTTCTAAGCTACTAAATGCTGAAAAAAATTTGTAAATCGGTTCAGGCTTTGAAAAGTTACTAAACTTTTTCTGAAGCTACCTGGACCATGCTGTTAGAAGCGTTACAACACAAGTAAGGTTCAATACAAAATTCGGACTATATCTGCGAAATTTTTTTAAATTCTGAAACGAGTTGAGGTTTCTTAGTGTGGTAAAGTTATTTTTGATGCTTCTGAACAGGTTTTTCTTAAAATTTTCTTAAATCCTAATAAATTAAACTAAAACTGATTTTAGTTTTAGTTTCCTGCATCAAATAAAAGGACATTTGCTACTGTGGAATAATGAATAAAGCTGAACTTTAAAACCGAAATTGCCCGTCGGCGTGAGCTTGGCTCTGAGCATTAATTAGGAAAGCTTTGAACTAGGATTTATTAGCATTAGAATTTATTGTAACGCCGTATTTGTGCCTTAAATGTGATATTTTTTGTGGGGAAAAATGTTTGATAGCCATCTGCTGCGCAAAAAATTACAAAATTTTGAATTTTGAGCTCATTTTAAGGTGGCGCTCCTGAAATGTGACTTTTCAAAAAACGGCAGTTTGGGGCCAATTTTAGATACACAATGGCAAGCTGGTGTAAAAGTATGCCTAAATACAAAAAAATGAAGTTGATTGATACAAATTAGCATTCACTGTAGACCAAACGTGAGTGGAATTTCGGCTTGCGATTTCTCTTCGCAAGTAAGTAGCTGTTGCACAATCAATAGCTCATTTTGCTCGCCTCAACGTGATCGAGCGGTCGCAAAAAGTCATTTTTGATGAATATGATTGATATATCGAAAAACACTAAAATCGCGATTTTTGAAAAACATAAATTTAGCTAAATTTTTTAGATACTATCGATTTGCCAAAAATCACATTTTGCGACCGCTCGAAGATGACAAGGTGCATTTATGTGCCAAATATTAACTTTTTTTGTTGAGCCAATTTTTTAAAATCGCAAGCCGAAAATTTGCGTTTGTATTCACACGCACTATATTTCTGTCTCATGCAGAAAGTATTGCGTTAGTTCACAAAAAAATTATACCACACTCAATAAAACACCAAAAATTTTTAATCACGTTTCAGTAAAACACTACTGCTAGTGTTTTTCAGCCTTTCAAATTCATTACATACGTGTAAATGCACTGGCTTATGAAGGCATTTCCGTGAAAATCTATTTTTCTTGACGAAATTTGCTCAAAAATGTTCAAAATTTTTTTATGTGATATGTACATCAAATTGAAGGAAATTCACTTCTGATCAACTTTTGTTCTTACGATGCATGTTTATTTTTGCGCGTTTTCAAAATAATGGCCAAAACCCACATTTCAGGAGTGCCACCTTAAGTAAGTTCATTTCGCCAATTTTATAATTAAAAAATTAACATTTTTTGGCCAGAATGAGCAAGATATGTAGCAAATAAAGCTGAATAAAATATATTATTATGTGTTAATATATGCTCATAAAATTTCAGACTGATATAATGAGCGAGCTGGTCTTATTTTGCGAAAATTAGCCCCAATATGACAAAAAAATAAGATTTTCGACAAAATTTGAATTTTTAGAAAAAGCTAAAAATCTACGTTTTTTCGCTTGCAATCTGCCAAAAATGAACTTAGCCTCAGCGCATGTGAAAACCTACAGTACATTGCAAAAAAAGGTTCCAATTCGTTACTGGTAACGAACATTCGTTACCAGAAAAAGACGAAGCTTCGTCCAAAAGGACCAAGGTTTGTCCTAAAAGACGAAGCTCGGTCCAAAAAGACGAACGTTTGTCCAAAAAGACAAAGCTTCGTTCCAAAAAAATACGAAGCTTCGTCCAAAAGGACCAAGGTTTGTCCTAAAAGACGAAGCTTGGTCCAAAAAGACGAACGTTTGTCCAAAAAGACAAAGATTCGTTACCAAAAAAAGACGAAGGTTTGTCCAAAAGGACCAAGTTTTGTCCTAAAAGACGAAGCTTGGTCCAAAAAGACGAACGTTTGTCCAAAAAGACAAAGCTTCGTTACCAAAAAAAGACGAAGGTTTGTCCAAAAGGACCAAGTTTTGTCTTAAAAGACGAAGCTTGGTCCAAAAAGACGAACGTTTGTCCAAAAAGACAAAGACATGTAAAACACATAAAAACATGTTTTTACGTTGAAAAAATGTTAGTTTGAATTTCCCCCCCCCAACCGAATCTGCACCTTACGACTGTATTGGTCATAATTTTCGACGATTAGACCTAATATGACGAAAAACGATGATTTTCGACAAAAATGGAGTTTTTTCGAAAAGGTATAAATCAACGTTTTTTCGTTTGGAAAGTGCTAAAAATTAACTCAGCGCATGCGAAAACTTATAAAAACGTGTTTTCACAGTGAAAACTATAAGTTTGAATTTCCCCACCCCGCCTCAGTTGCCCCGCTGACAACTATTATTGGTATTTAGTTAAATATTTTGTAGAGCTTTCAATCAAAAACCGTGCGGTGGGTGGAGGTATTATAAACATGGTCACGAATTTATTCAACCAAGCGGCACGTTTACGTGAAACATTTATTGTGCGCTTCTTAAGGTGGCGCTCAGGGGAACCGACTTTGGCGTTTAATTTTTTTCAGCGACATTTTTTACCATAATGTCTTGAAGGAAAGTTGTTCAAAATGAAAATAGCTTTCATTTGATGTGCATATTGTGATAAAAAAATTTTTTAAATTTTTTGGACATTTTGTAGCCGTAGCAGAAAAATTTTTGTTACCATATAAAATGATTACTCATATCATTAAAATATGCTGTTTCTTAGCTTTAAATTGATGTATTAAACTTAAAAATACGTTGAAGTTTTACCGAGTTATTTACACGTAAAAATAGCGAATCCAAAATGAGAAACCTACAAAGCTGACAAAGTTGTGAAACATGCTTCGGTAAAAATTTTTGCAGATGATACTAAAATTTATTTTCGCATTAAATCGTTTGCTGATAAATTAAAGCTAGAGGCAGATTTGACAGCTATTTTTGACTGGGCGTCTGCCTGGCAGTTGAATGTAGCATTACAAAAGTGCATTTGTTTAAACATCGGTTTAAACCAAAGAAACTGTTCGTACAAGGTGAGAAATTTTGATATTGTGTCGCGAAACCACGTTAAGGACTTGGGTGTTATCAGTAGTAAAGATCTTAAGTTTTCTAAACATTGCTCGATAGTTTCAAAAAATGCAAATATAATTTCCAATTCAATTTTAAGAGTTTTCACAACAAAATATCCTGAATTTTTGATTAAAATGTTTAAGACCTTTGTTTTGCCTAAGCTAGAGTATGCGTCAATCGTGTGGTCCCCATATTTGCTTCGTGATATTGACTGTATTGAATCTGTTTTAAGAACATTTACACGAAGAATTATCAGAGAAGAAGGTATGTCTTATCTTGATCTTTTAAAATTACTTAATTTGGATTCATTGGAGCTACGTAGACTAAAAGCTGATTTAATAGAAACTTTTAAAATCATTCATGGGCTCAGTGGTTTACCAAAAGAAGATTTTTTCTGTTTCTCTACTACAGCGTCTCGTGGAAATTCTCTGAAGGTATATAAAAACCGCTCTAGATTAAACTGTCGAATGAATTTCTTCTCAAATAGAGTAGTAGATTTGTGGAATGCAATGCCTGACGACGTCGTAAATTGTAGTTCTGTTCAACATTTGAAAAACAAGTTGAAAGATCCAAGCTTATTTTCAATTTTCAGAAAATTTCTTCATGGTCGTTCCCTGTGTGGCTTGAACTAGCCCTAAGGGTCCATA
>JASANF010001338.1:0-11626 GCA_030248245.1 Trissonchulus sp. WLG1_4 | reverse complement strand
AGTTAAGTTATTAGTTAAGTTAACCGATAACGATAACTTTAACTAAATTTAATTTCAGTTACACTGGTAAAAATTTTGAAAAATTACAAAATTTTTTCCATAAATTATTTTCAAGTTTTCTTATGGTTTTTAATTTATATTAATGTAGGTATAAATTTGATTTATAGTATTGTGATTTATTTTTATTAATCTATAGATGTATTTCTGACTCCAAGGAAGGCCCCACCTCACGCCACGTTTAGCTGCATAGTGCGCTCAATATTACAAAATTTGTCATCAATGTTAAATTTTTTCTCAAAAAAGTGATTAACGAGCACACCAGAATTAGATTTAGCCAAGAGTTTAAAATTTTTGGTGCTAAGGCACGATTTTTTAACATATCCAAAATTCCAAATACCCTCAGCGTTCAGCCAACAGCGAATATTAGAAAAGCTAAAATAATACTATCGAGTGACGTGATTTCACGTTCTGGGCGTAGCTAAAAAGAACCGACAACCTGATTAGGTTACGGGTAATCTTTTTTCTGGATTCCTTTGGGTACACCAAATGTTTTCGATTTGGGTCTGTTTATTGCCGCTAATGTGCACTGCATCTACCCCACTGCAGAACTCAAACTGGGTGTGATATTCTTTTAATTATATATAATATTATACGAGTACCACATATGCCATATGTGACTAAAATACATTGACAAAAAGAAACGTGCACATTCAACGGAAGCACTTGTCTGCCTTCAATGTTTCGGGTCACATTCCCACAGCATAACTGAAATTCCATCAGTTATACGCTGAACTGAATTAATATTTTCAGTTATGGCGCTTCACTGAAAATAAAATCAGATTCGACGCTTAACTGAAAATAAAATCAGTTTTTGACGCGTAACTGAAAATAAAATCAGTTAACTGATTTAAATCAGTTTTTGGAGCTCGAAATCAGTTAAGTTATCAGTTAAAGTTAACGCTCAAAATAATTTCAGTTAAAGTTAAAGTTAAAGTTAACCACGAGAAATTATAGTTTTGAGTTGGAAACTATAGTAGCGCATATATGTAGCGCAAATAGCGCCTAGGGGCTGGGGGGGGGGTGGCATTCTTGAGGGAGAAACCATAGTAGCGCAAATAGCGCAAAGAGCGCCTAGGGGGGGGGGGGGTATAATCTCGTGCTCGAGCACGCTTTCACGCCACATCTACCTAATATTTGGGGCGGCTGGGTGGGGTGGCTGGGTTTTACCCAAGGGTGGCTGGGGCTGGGGCTGGGGCTGGGGCAGGGGCTGGCAGGGTGGCTTGGTCTTACCCACTCCCTAGCACTATGCACATGACCATATGTACACACATATGTACACACATGTACATCCGTTTATGGCCAGAAAACAACAAGAAATTTGTTCGTCACATTTCCGGCCGACCTTCCCTGCTTTTCGCGAAGGATAAAACTTGTCCTACACTTTTTGCTGAGCGTTGTAGCTCTACAGATTAATGTAAGACATAAAGCCTACTTTTAAAAATCTAAAAACTCAGTCTCAGTCTAAACCCGAATCTCAGCCCGTTTGAAAAAAAAACTAAGCGCAAGTCCAAGTGTGAGCAAAAATTTAGCAAAAACATAGAAGCTACATTGAGTAACTACACGACGTGCTTAATAGGAATAAAAGTTCGCTCCAAAAAGCAAGCTAACAATCCAGCAAGGCAAGCCCCGCACATATGTATTTATTTATCACCAGTGTCAATTCTTGGCCCATATTTCACGTACTAACACTAACGCTTCAACATAGTGTCTCACACTAAGGCCATTTCACACGGCGCGTTTTTGCCGCTGAGAGTTTGACGCAAAACGCAAGCCGCAGGGTGTCGCAAGCAAAACGCACCGTCTGAACAAGCTTTGCGGCCTTAGCGGCGCTCTCGCAGGTCAGTTTGCTGCGTCTTTACCCCTGTTTCAAAAAAAAATGACAAATTGGCTCCGCGAAATTCGTTTATGCCAACAAATGTCCGCAGCATCAAAACGCAATGAAATCGCAGGTCGAATAGCAGTCTGGCGTTTAAAACGCTGCGGCAAAATCAAGACGCAGGCATTTCGCACTGAAAACGCTGCGTCTGTCCAGACATTGCGTTTTGCGTGCGGCAAGCTGCGTTTTGCCGCAGCGACAAAAACGCTGCGGCAAAATCGAGTAAAATCGCAGCGTGTGAATCGGCCTTTAGTGTTAGCGCTTATAAGCGCTAAGTGTTATTCACATACTTAAACCTCTAACATACTAAACATACTTAAGCGCTAACAGTTAGCAAACGCTTAGCGTTAGTATGTGAATAAATATTATACTGTCGGCTTTTGTTACACGAAAAAATATCAAAAATCGAAAAATATCAAATGAATGTATTAGAATGTATTATATACTGTGTTACACTGAAAGTATTATGAATCTGAGTGCGAAAAATATATTCTAATATATGGTTGAAATTCGATTTTTTTGGCTTGGTTATTTGGGTTTTATTTTTCAAATTTCGGTATAATGGTTGCGCGGAATTTTAGATAATTGCACTGCAAATGAATCAAGTACTGAGGAAGGAGAAACAGCAGTTTGTAAATGAGTAAGAACATAGATTGAATTTGTTAGATATTGGTGAATTTTGAGTGCCCTCTAAAATATTTAGGAAACTATAAGACTACCGTTAGATTTCCTGCAAAAATTAGACGAAAAAAAAAAAAAAAAAAAAAAATTAGAGTAAATAGATTGATGCTAGCTATAGTGTACAATTTATGAACCTACATTTGTGTAAATTATTTAATTCCGTAACGGGAGGTAGATGGAGAATTATTTAGTAGAAACTTAGGTTTAAAAAGTCAAATGTTTCGATTTTGTTTGACTTACCAAGGTTGAAACAGCACAGTAATAAACTATGCATTGTCCCTAGTTTTTTTGTAAATCTTTTTTGGTTAACAGAATACAGAACTTTTATTGTTTTTTATTCACAATAATTTGTTTTTTTAGAATGCTGTTTAAAATCTGATAAATAAGTTCACCTGAAAAAGTTACAGTATGTGAATACGGGCTTTTGTTCTTTGTGATTTCAGGCTGCTGAGTCTCACGACCTATGTAAGCACAGAGCAACCATATCCAAAGTAGATTTATAGTCACGGCTTCTGTTGAAGGTTTGCGTCGTATTAATTACGAAACTAAGTAAGATGGTCGACGCTGGGTGGTGCAAGGTCAGTAAACGGAGCGGGGGGGTGGAATACTTGTTGATCTAATTGCTTCTACATCTTTTAATAAAAATATGAAACTCATCGTCAGATGCATCTGATCTCTAGCGAAATAGAGTGTCGCTTTAATAAAATCTGAAGTGAAATTATGGTGCTAAAACTCAGGGTGAATAGTCGGAAAGGCATTTTTTCGGTGAAGTGATCAGGAGTTTCGATATCTAATCTAGGGGGCTAATTGACGCTCTTTCGAGAGGCTAGGTTAGAGTTTTTGTAGGATGTAGTTTGGCTCGGATCAAAGTTCAAATAATGTAACTGAATTTTTTGTGAAGTGGAGGTTTCATAGATTCCTTAAGATGGGGTAGGAGCCGATCAGATTCCCCCGCTGTTTGAGTCTACGTTGCACCCGCGTCGCGCGTCGTCCGTTTTGTACTAACAACTTTCAGGGGACTGGATTCGCTAATGTGGGTGGTTCTTTTGTATCGTTTTCTATGGGTTTTGGAGATCGCTGAGACAAGAAGTTGGAGTCGATGTTTTCAGGTGATATTTATCGATTTTAATACTCTGCATATAAACAATTTTGTGATCCTATAAATTAAGTTGTATTTTCTGTTACAAATTAGTTTAGATGCATAGTTTTTACTGTGCTGTTTTTCAATTTTCACCTTTGGTCAGTCAAAATGGAAGCTGATTTTTTAGTTTGTTCCGTCCTTATTACTTATATATACTCGTTACTCTATTTCCAATGTCGTTGATAGATTAACATACCTTTTTTACGCCGCGATAGTGATACACGTAGACCTCTCTACCAACATTAAAACATATACGATAAGGGAAGCCCGAAGGGTCGTCTCGTAAATGCAGGAAAGATACTTTAACGGGAACAAACAAATAATGCAGTTCCTATGTTGTTTCCTTGAGGATTCAAGGGCACTCGATTTGGTCGCGAATATTCTGACAAAGTCATTAGCTTGTATGTTCCTTCTCTCATTACAAACTGCTGTTTAATTCCTTCCTCTTTGCCACTGCTTGATTCATTTTGCAGTGCCATTCTATTTAAAATTCCAGCGGAGACTTTCCATCAAGCCCATTATACCGAAATTTGAAAAATCATTGTGGAACCCCAAAAATGAGCCAAGCCGAAAAAGAAAATACGAATTTCAACCTTTGCTATGTGAGAGGTGTGGCTATTTCGTTCAGATTAATTTGGAGTTCTTTCCAGTATTGTTACAGAGTGACTGTGAGATTGCATTCTAAAAAATGCGTCAGTTAGGTGCGTTTGGATTTGGGCTCTGGCTTACATAGGTCGTATTCACACAAAAGCCCGTATTCACATACTAAGTGTTATTCACATACTAACGCTAAGCGTTTGCTAAGTGTTAGCGCTTAAGTATGTTTAGTATGTTAGAGGTTTAAGTATGTGAATAACACTTAGCGCTTATAAGCGCTAACACTAAAGGCCGATTCACACGCTGCGATTTTACTGCGATTTTGCCGCAGCGTTTTTGTCGCTGCGGCAAAACGCAGCTTGCCGCACGCAAAACGCAATGTCTGGACAGACGCAGCGTTTTCAGTGCGAAATGCCTGCGTCTTGATTTTGCCGCAGCGTTTTAAACGCCAGACTGCTATTCGACCTGCGATTTCATTGCGTTTTGATGCTGCGGACGTGTTGGCATAAACAAATTTCGCGGACCAATTTGTCATTTTTTGAAACAGTAAAGACGCAGCAAACTGACCTGCGAGACGCACTAAGGCCGCAAAGCTTGTTCAGACGGTGCGTTTTGCTTGCGACACCCT
The DNA here is from genome assembly GCA_030248245.1 of Trissonchulus sp. WLG1_4. Taxonomy (NCBI): domain Eukaryota; kingdom Metazoa; phylum Nematoda; class Enoplea; order Enoplida; family Ironidae; genus Trissonchulus; species Trissonchulus sp. WLG1_4. The sequence goes on along the minus strand of JASANF010001338.1, from coordinate 6,643 downwards.
GCGGCTTGCGTTTTGCGTCAAACTCGCAGCGGCAAAAACGCACCGTGTGAATCGGCCTTAGTGTAAACACTATGTTGAAGCGTTAGTGTTAGTACGTGAATATGGGCCAAGAATTAACACTGGTGATAAATAAATACATATGTGCGGGGCTTGCCTTGCTGGATTGTTAGCTTGCTTTTTGGAGCGAACTTTTATTCCTATTAAGCACATCATGTAGTTACTCAATGTAGCTTCTATGTTTTTGCTAAATTTTTGCTCACACTTGGACTTGCACTTAGTTTTTTTTCAAACGGGCTGAGATTCGGGTTTAGACTTAGGCTGAAGTTTAGATTTTTAAAAGTAGGCTTTATGTCTTACATTAATCTGTAAAGCTACAACGCTCAGCAAAAAGTGTAGGACGAGCTTTATCCTTCGCGAAAAGCAGGGAAGGTTGGCCGGAATGTGACGAACAAATTTCTTGTTGTTTTCTGGTTATAAACGGATGTACATGTGTGTACATATGTGTGTACATATGGTCATGTGCATAGTGCTAGGGAGTGAGTAAAACCAAGCCACCCTGCCAGCCCCGGCCCCAGCCCCAGCCCCAGCCCCAGCCAACCTTGGGTAAAACCCAGCCACCCCACCAGCCACCCCAAAAATGGGTAGATGTCGCGTGTAAGCGTGCACGAGCACGAGATTTTACCCCCCCCCACCCCTAGGCGCTATTTGCGCTATTTGCGCTATTATAGTTTCCAGCTCAAAAACGCCACCCCCCCCCACCCCTAGGCGCTATTTGCGCTACATATATGCGCTACTATAGTTTCCAACTCAAAACTATAATTTCTCGTGGTTAACTTTAACTTTAACTTTAACTGAAATTATTTTGAGCGTTAACTTTAACTGATAACTTAACTGATTTAGACTCCAAAAACTGATTTAAATCAGTTAACTGATTTTATTTTCAGTTACGCGTCAAAACTGATTTTATTTTCAGTTAAGCGTCGAATCTGATTTTATTTTCAGTGAAGCGCATAACTGAAAATATTAATTCAGTTCAGCGTATAACTGATGGAATTTCAGTTATGCTGTGGGAATGTGACCCGAAACATTGAGGGCAGACAAGTGCTTCCGTTGAATGTGCACGTTTCTTTTTGTCGATGTATTTTAGTCACATATGGCATATGTCGTACTCGTATAATATTATATATAATTAAAAGAATATCACACCCATTTTCAGTTTTGCAGTGGGGTAGATGCAGTGCACATTAGCGGCAATAAACAGACCCAAATCGGAAACATTTGGTGTATCCAAAGGAATCCAGAAAAAAGATTAACCATAACCTAATCAGATTGTCGGTTCTTTTTAGCTACGCCCAGAACGTGAGATCACGTCACTCGATAGTATTATTTTAGCTTTTATAATATTCGCTGTCGGCTGAACGCTGAGGGTATTTGGAATTTTGGATATGTTAAAAAATCGTGCCTTAGCACCAAAAATTTTAAACTCTTGGCTAAATCTAATTCTGGTGTGCTCGTTAATCAGCTTTTAGAAAAAATTTAACATTGATGACAAATTTTGTAATATTTGAGCGCACTATAAATAGGCCCGGGTTGGTAGACTTGTCTGGTGGTACCTACCTAGAGGAGTCAAAACAGCATATACATAATTAATAAAAATGATCACAATTGCTATAAATCAAATTTATATACATTAATATAATTTAAAACCATCAAAAAACTTGAAAAAGTGGATTTTCAGTGAAAATTTTCGATTTTAAATTTTCCAAAATTTTACCATGTAACTGAAATTAAATTTAGTTAAAGTTATCAGTTATCAGTTAACTTAACTAATAACTTAACTGATTTAATTTTGCCTAGCTTAACTGATAACTTAACTGATTTAAATTTTGCGCGAATAACTTAACTGATAACTTAACTGGTTTAAAATTCTGTAACTTAAACATCCCTAGGCCGGGGCTGTCAGGGTGGCTGGGTTTTACCCACTCCCTAGTGCTATAGCGCTTTTTGTGATTGATGTTTATTCGTGCCATAAGTAGCGTTTGTGACCGCAAGCGTAAGCCGCCGGCCGCTTCCGGCCGACGGCCGCGCAGGCAACGATGCTCGGCTAGCCGGCTGGCCCGGTAGAAATATCAGAAAAAACAATTTTTCAACAGCAACAACTTCAGTTTCATTTCGGCTTAACTTAGCTTGTGACCATGTTATGCCGGCCTGACTTGGTCGATCGGTCGAATGTCGCCTCAAATTGTGTCCCTTTACTCGGAGTTGACTCTACTAAGTCTACATTAAGTTTACTCGTAGTTGTAATTAGTACCTTAACGAGAAAACTTGGACCTGCCGAGAAAAGTTTGGTGACCTCTGTTGACCTTCTGACCTACACATATGCAAAAATACATTCGTAGCCTTAAAACCAAGCAAGCTAGCAGCAGCAGCACACACGTTTACGCATGTGTTAAGAAAAGTGACCTTAGGTTAACTTCATTTTACACCGGACTGCACCAATGGGCGTTAGCTTGACAGGCAATCAGTGAGATTGCCAGTTAACTGTCATTCAGTTGGTTATCAATGTGACTGCCAATTATCTTGAAATCTTGAACTGCACATTAACCGTTAATTGGCATTTTACTGCTTTTCAACTGATTGCCAGCTTGATTGGCAATCAGTTGAGAATCAAGTTTAAAGGCCAGTTGACAGACATCTCATCACGTGACAGTCAACAGACATCTGATCACGTGACAGTCCTATGATATGTAAATCCCGATTTCTGCATATACCGCTGAGTAGCTCCAAAGTCTCTAAAAAAGCGAATAATTATTTAACTGCAAACTCATTTGAAAGTAAAAAGACTCACAAAATTTTCAGGAGATTTTAAAAAAATCCAATAAATATTTAATATTCTTTTAAAAAATGTAATGTCTCACCGAGATTTGAACTCGGATCGCTGGATTCAGAGTCCAGAGTGCTAACCATTACACACCATGAGACCACAGCAACATTGAAGTTAACTTCGACTAGTGTATGTTAGGTTCTATAACAGTTAGCTGACAAAAAGCAAAGTGTTCAAACATCAGCGATAAGTTGCCATGCAAGGGTAATAAATTTTAAAACCGCAACAGTCGAAAAAGAAGTTAATTATTAATCAAAACAAAATTTCACGATGCATAAGCACAATGACATTGTTACGTGATTCTCATGAACTAGAATTATGCACAAATTCAATGATCTCATTGATCAGGACTTCAGGAAACTTTGGGGGTCAGATAGCCTAGCGTGTAGCGCTGCTGCTTTCGGACCGGTTGACCAGAGTTCGATTCTTGACATCATTTTTGCGTTGCAATTTCATATTGCGAAACAATCAGCCAGTCTTCGCTTGAGCCATAGGTAGATTCGACCTACCTGCCAGCGCAGTGTAATTTAACACTACATAATCGACCTAGCCGATTTAACGTGGGAGCAAGAGAATCTGAATATAGTATGTACGCGGCCCTTAAGGGGGCCGCGTAAAAAAAGTATTTGATCGATTAATTTACTACGACATGTCAATGAACAGCAAAATTTAACTGTGTAAATAATCAGCATTTTACATAACACTAGAAATTCGAATTCCCTGTAAATGACCACTCTGAGAAGTCAGACACATATTGAGTAGGCTGTAGGGTAATTCAGGCCCTATGCTATAGGGCCTAGGCAATGCGGTAATTTCCTTATAGACTAAATTTTTAATAGACTAAATTTTACAATCAAATTTTAAAACAGTGCATTCGTATCGATGCTTATCACAGGACCGTCGTGCGTTATGATTTTAATTTTTATCTGCAAAACTTTTAAAATGTTTGCATTTGTGCAATTTTTGGCACAGAAAACTCAGGTTAACCACATGAAGCAATATTTCAATACATACAAAATAACAAACTGTACTACTGTAACTAACTCACCTGGGTACCCTTATTAACCTATTACCTATTAACTGACGATCAGGCTACCTACAGAAGACTAGAAGAAAATTCAAAAAGAAAACGGCAAGGGAAAAGATTACCCGGAAGTCCGCCACGACTATTCTGTCGGAAATGATGCAATGGAAATGATTGAGAGGAAGGATTTTTCCTGGTGAGCAAAGGAGAAGAAAAGTAGAGTTTGTGAATCGACGTCAGGCGAAATTAAAGAGAATATAGCTAGACGGCACAGAGCAGAGAGAAGGGACAGCAGGAGTTAGAAGCTGACACAGATCGACGGGCAGCACACAAACACAAACGGCAAGTATTTGATGATTTAAAAAATGGGTGGAAAAGCAAAAAAAGTTTGGCACAAAAGTTGAAAAAAATAGAAATAGATAAACTCGTAGAGCAGCTGGCGAAAAGTGCAAAGTTTGGAGGAACACAGAAGCACAGAATGCTAAACGGCTTGCAGAAGCAGATGCTAAGCTTGCGGAAGTATAGGAAATAGCAGAAACTGACAGGCTAGAATGGCAGTAGGCTGGATGACTGCAAAAAGCTGAGGAAGCCTAAACAGCGGAAAAAAAAGAAAGCTCAAAGATAAACTGGAAAAGGAATGGAAAAGCGGTAACCAAAAATAAGCTTAAAGGCGATAGAATGAACAAGCCATTTATGAAAATATGGAGGAATGTCACTAACGACCTTCGACCATAATTGTACCTTTTTTAGAAAGGGAAACTCGCAGTTTTGATTTGCTATTAGGTAAGCTTCTGGCCGACAACAACTTTAAAGAAGAGAATCGAAAGAAATGTAAGCCATAGGTGCGACTGCTGCTGTTCCACTTAAAGTGATACTACCACTACCACACCAAGCCGTTGCGCAGCTCGACTACCAACAACAACAACAATAACAACAACAACCATAACTACTGCTACTTCAACTGCTGCTCCAACAACCACTGGCACGACTACTCCTGCTGCTGTAACGACTGTTGCTGCTGCTACAGCTACGATGACGACTACCACTACCACTACTGCTGCTGTTGCAGGAGCTACGTCTACTACTACTACTACTACTACTACTACTACTACTACTACTACTACTACTACTACTACTACTACTACTACTACGACAGCTACTACTGGCACTGCTGCTGCTGCTGCTGCTACAGCAACGACTACAACTACATGAACACCAGCAATACATACAGCCACAACTAACTACAACTACACCTCCAACCACAACTACAGCAGCAACAATTACAGAGCCAACTACAACAACAACTACAACTACGACTACAGCACCCGCCACACATATGTACTAGATCAAATTAGACTCAAATATCTACGTGAGACTCTTGCGTCTGTACCCTCGGATCGGAGGTCAAGGTCTCACAACTTGCCCTAATTTAGACTAAACATTCATACACCATAACATAATACCTACAAATAGGATATACTCTTGTTTTGGAGAATGGTTCGTAGCCTTACTATTCTTCAACACAAGAAAGAAGCGAATCTGAACATAGCTGTGTTCGACCGCTTTCTGGGCGAAAGAAAAAAAAAAAAAAAAAAAAAAAAAAACCTATTAACTGTCTTTTTCTAATGTAAGGCTTCACCGGGAGAACCCTCCAACCTCCCTTACTCACCAACTTACATATTCTAATTTCCACTTGTAAACAACCACTCAATGTAATTCTTTTCTTCACTGTAAAATTCTGTCTATGGTTTGGCTTGCTGCTGAGTCAGTCAGTGTGGTGTATTAGTACGGGGTAGGGGTGTTTCAGTTAATTGATAACTGATAACTGTTTTTAAAAAGTTATCAGTTAAAGTTAACTGATAACTTAACTGATTTAATTTCTCGGGGTTAACTTTAACTTTAATTGAAATTATTTTGAGCCTTAACTTTAACTGATAACTTAACTGATTTAGACTCCAAAAACTGATTTAAATCAGTTAACTGACTATATTTTCAGTTAAGGGGGTAGTGTCGCGAAAGCAGTCGATTTTGCGCGACTGTAAAACTTGTTCAGTAAAATGTTAGAAATTGTTCTTCTACATTTTAAAAATCTACCAAAAGCCAAATTATTTTGCCAAGTTTCAGCAAAATTGGCGCAGCATATAGTTTGCAATAATGTCTCAAAGTCGGAAAAATGACGAAAAAAAACCTATTCACATTCCATTTTTTAGTCACATTTATCAATTTTTCTGTTTAGTTTTTTTACACAGACTAATAGCACATATATTGTAGTTTATGCACACAAAATTTAGTGCAGATTGCTGTAACGGCTGTGGAGTAATACTAGTTTGAACTGTGAAGGTGTACTTAAACTGTAAAATAGTAATAGCAATAATGATAAATTGTGGAAAATCTAGACGCTTATTTTCAAATCAGAAGAAAAACGAACCTTCAATTTTCTTTTTTCTTATTTGTCGCAAAAAATTGTGCGTCCACACATGATGTGTACTTCACAAGCTGGCCAATCTGATATCTGGCTTGATTTTTCGAACTTTTATGTCCCTATTGTGTGATGTCTGGCTTACTAATGACGATTGGTCCAAGATATTTGTCAATATTGATAGTGTGATGTCTGGCAGTAATTATTTGATACCATACAGCGTTGGACTAGCTTCTCATTGCATGTACTACTTCAAAACAAAAAGTTCTATTTTCACAGCCTATGAGCAAAACTGCTTTCGCGACACTACCCCCTT
>JASANF010001336.1:0-13456 GCA_030248245.1 Trissonchulus sp. WLG1_4 | reverse complement strand
CAGGGTTGGCAAGTCTCGGGTTTGCAACCGAGACCGAGACCGAGACCGAGACCAAGCAACCGAGACCACCCAAACGAGACCTACGAGACCGAGACCAGCCCTTGGGGGTCCTTTTTTCAAGTTTCAATTTTAAAAATTTGAAATACTTTGAAATGTGAAAAAATAGTGATTAAGTTACAAAAAGTGACCATCAGGTTAGGTTTATGAGTGTATGACTTGCGAAGTTGCGAGAAACTTAACATTGTAAACGACCGCAAGCATGAGAGTAGGTGATTGACAGCCGGACTATAGGATTATTTTTCCGCAATTCTGTCAACTTTTGGAATGTTTTAAAAGTTTCGCACACTTCTTCGCATACCACAGTGTGTTTTATAGTGCATTGCATACATATATTTGCACTTTGACAGTCTGACTCAGGTGCCAGCGTAGAATCGTCCGTGCTGGTGCAGTGGTGCTACTATCAGAAGTGCTAATAGGAGCATCATCACGGACCAGAAAAGTTTCTCCAGCTGACACAGTTAGGTGGGGGGGAAGGTTTGATGCCTCAACCACTCCATAGCCCAAAAAGCATTTGATTGTGCCTAGGTTTTTTCAGATACTTAATGCTTTGACATGCGTTGAGAGGTTGGGGCTCAAGAAATTCAATTAAACTGCCACCCAATTCGCGCTTCGTAACGTTGCTGAAACCAGCAAATTTTTAGTTACAAATCAACTACGAAGTTAGCACTGTTTGGTAAATGATGGTCAGTATTTCTATATACTGTTTAACATTATGCTTGAGAGGTTCCACATACAAATGCAATATCGCTAAGTCAGACAACCCATTCTATGTAGCTCAAACTTTAATTAATAGCTTGATGTACAAAGTTTAAACTTGAAGTTAGTTTGCCCGTGAACTGACATTCTTCTGCAGCAGACAGTTTTGACCATTCCATGCTTGGCATTCTATTTGGAATCTTAAATCGTAAAAAAAATCTTCGTGATCGTAAAAAATTTTGAAAACTTCTAGCCTCATCTGAAATACCGAGACCACCCTATGGCAGGTCTCGGTTTTCCTACAAGACCGAGACCGAGACCGAGACCAGCCTAGTCTCGGGTTTTTTACGAGACCGAGACCGAGACCGAGACCGAGCTGTGCACCACCTAGTATATATATATATATATATATATATATATATATATATATGTGTGAATGTCAAGTGTGTGTGTGCACAAAACTGTCTGCTCGGTCTAGGCAGAAGAAAATGTGGTCAGTTCACGGGCAAACTAACTTCAGATGAGGCTAGAAGTTTAAACTTTGTACGATCAGCTAAGCTATTCTAATTAAAGTTTGAGCTACATAGAATGGGTTGTCTGACTGTAGCGATATTGCATTTGTATGTGGACCACTCAAGCATAATGTTAAACAGTATATAGAAAGTGAGCTGACTACATCATTTACCAAACAGTGCTAACTGTGTTTATATTTGATTTATAACTAAAAATTTGCTGGTTTCAGCAACGTTACGAAGCGCGAATTGTGTGGCAGTTGAATTGAATTTCTCGAGCCCCAACCTCTCAACGCATGTCAAAGCATTAAGTATCTGAAAAAACCTAGGCACAATCAAATGCTTTTTGGGCGATGGAGTGGTAGAGGCATCAAACCTCCCCCTCCCCCACCTAACTGTGTCAGCTGGAGAAACTTTTCTGGTCCGTTATGATGCTCCTATTAGCACTTCTGATAGTAGCACCACTGCACCAGCACGGACGATTCTACGCTGGCACCTGAGTCAGACTGTCAAAGTGCAAATATATGTATGCAATGCACTATAAAACACACTGTGGTATGCGAAGAAGTGTGCGAAACTTTTAAAACATTCCAAAAGTTGACAGAATTGCGGAAAAATAATCCTATAGTCCGGCTGTCAATCACCTACTTTATGCTTGCGGTCGTTTACAATGTTAAGTTTCTCGCAACTTCGCAAATCATACACTCATAAACCTAACCTGATGGTCACTTTTTGTAGCTTAAGCACTATTTTTTCACATTTCAAAGTTTTCAAATTTTTAAAATTGAAACTTGATTTTTTTTGTTGTGGTGGGTCTGGTCGTTTGTTTGGGTTTTTGTGTTTTGGGTTTGGTTTGGTGTGGTTTGGGTGTGGGTGGTTTTGTTTTGTTGGGGGGGGGTGGGTGGTTGTTTTGGGGGGTTTTTTGGTTTTGGTCGTTGTTTTGGGTGGGGTGTGGGGCTGGTTTTTGTGTTCGTTGTTGGTTTTGTTGTGTTGCTTTTTGCGGGTTTTGTTTTTTGTTCTCTTTGTTGGGGCTGTCTGTTGTTTTTGTTGTGTCTTTGTTGTCGTTCTTCTTTCTTGTCTTCTTCGGATGTTTGTCGTGGCTTTTGTGGGCGTGCGGGGGGCGTGGAGGAGCGCTGCGGCAGCGCTTTTTCTTGCGCGGCGCTTCGCGCGCTGTCGTTGCCGTTGAATGCCTCCGACGCGTCGGCCGACGCCAAAATTTCCGACGCGTCGGATGACGTCATCCGACGCGTCGGGTGATGTCATCCGACGCGTCGGGTGATGTCATCCGACGCGTCGGGTGATGTCATCCGACGCGTCGGATGATGTCATCCGACGCCAAAACTTTTACCAAGCATTTTGGGTCAATATTGGAATTAGGTTGCAACTTGCAGTCAAAGGGCCGAGGTTTTTAGTGCATGGGGGGTGTGCAAAAATAAAATTCAAGCACTTGAGTGTACTACAAGTTATTAAATTAAATATATTAAAAGGTTTAGATAAAAATTTTAAATTTCATTACAAAAAATTTTACATTTATTTAAAATTACTTGAAAAGTTGATACGAAAAATAAATAGCATAGGAAAGCTTAGTATATACACTGAAATTTTTCTGGCCAGTAAGCCAGACAGTCTTATGTAACCTGGCAAACTCTCCCCCAATTGTTAGCATCTCATTAGAAATAGGGGTTACTTCACCGCACAAAGTTCAAAAAGATAACTTTTTTCCAGATTTGAAAGTAATTTGCCTTTTGTTTGAGTTACTTAGGTAAGTTTGGAAATAAAAAAGTAAAAAAAAGTATTTTTAATTACATATTTGTTTCCTGTAGTTTCTCGTTTCTGACCCCCCCTTTTATATGTTTGCATCTAAATTTTATCGAGTTTCATTTGGCGTCGGATGATAGAAAACTTTTCCTAGCGAGGCCAGCAAGCTTGGCGTCGGAGGATGTCACCCGACGCGTCGGATGATGTCACCCTACGCGTCGGATGATGTCACCCGACGCGTCGGATGATGTCACCCGACGCGTCGGGCGATGTCATCCGACGCGTCGGATGATGTCATCCGACGCGTCTGGCGTCGGAATTCGGACGCCAAGAGGCATTTTCATTTGAAACTGACTGTATATTATGCGCATGTTGCGCTATAGCGCTTTTTGGGAGTGTTACTTGCGCTATAAGCGCAATCGAAGGTACTATATGCGCTATTTGCACTAGCGCTTTTTGGGAGTGCTATTTGCGCTATTTGCGCTAAAAGCGCTATTGAAGGTGCTGTATGCGCTATTTTTTTAAATGTGGGTGAAGCTTATACAGAAAAACACTTATTGGTGTTTGTGTTAACCCTTTGACTCGCATTGGGAACCTCAGGTACCACACATGGTGGATGCCGTAAAAGAGGCTATAAATCTTGGCTAGCTTATTCTAGTCAACTGATCTTCGACTTGTTTTTTCAGAATCGCAGATCTTTGCATTTATGGGCCCAATTTTAGTCCTGCTGCCACACAACAAAACCTATGCTTGATTAAGCACTGTGAAAATTTGACTTTTTTTCATCGCAAAAGTAGTATTTTCTTTCCAGCCTCATTATGATATTTGATCGCAACTCTGGCAGTCTGCTTTTTGTGCATCAGATAGAGCGGAAATTGTAGTTTATTTTTAGCTGTCAACTATGATAGGCGCACGGTTGCTGTGTTAATACTCTAGGGTGAGGTACATATTATGCCTGAGCGATGGCGCAAAATTTGCACAAACTTTCATCTTTGAGCGCTTATAACACAAAAACGGTGCGTCCTAGACCCTTAGTCGACTGATTATGTTTTGTTCACCATTGAATTGTCTATCGAATGGTGGTTTCGCCAGCTCTCTACGACGCACGTAGCTCGAGCAGTGGCCATAAAACTGGAAGGTGTCAAAGTTTGGCTGCCTAGATAGAGAACCTTTGGTCGTCAAAGGGTTAATTTCCCTTTATATAGTGATGCTAATTTTGGATAGCGCTTATAGCACCTGAAGGTGTGGTAGCGTGTATAGCGCGAATAGCGGGTCTTTGAGGGGGCGGTGGGGGGGGGCCTTTTCAAGCTGGACACAATAATAGCAAATAGCGCCTAGGGGTGGGGGGGGGGGTAAAATCCTGTGTCCTGTGCACGCTTACACGCGACATCTACACAGATTAGGTATATTTACTAATTGGACGGAAAATTCTTTAATCGGGAGTTTTAGACGGGTACATCTAGGTGCATACTGCATATATACAAGCTTGATACAAGCGCTATATGCAGGCAAGAGAGTGTCCCTGTCTTTATCTGTAAGAATGACATTGTGAAACACTCTTACTCTTACATACAGTCCATTTCAAATGAAAATGCCTCCGACGCGTCGGGCGACGCCAAAATTTCCGACGCGTCGGATGAGGTCATCCGACGCGTCGGGTGATGTCATCCGACGCGTCGGGTGATGTCATCCGACGCCAAACTTTTGCCAAGCATTCCGGGTCTACATTGGCATTGGGTTGCAACTTGATATCAAAGGGCTGAGGTTTATAGTGCATGGGGGGGGTGTGAAAAACTGAGAGTAGAGCATTAGAGTGTGCTAGAGATTATTAAATTAAACTAATTATTATTACATTATTATTAAAAGAATTTATGTACGAACAATTTTACATTAATTTAACATGTTTTTAAAAATTCATATTTAAAATACGAAAAGATAAAACCATAAAACTAAGTACACTGACATTATTCTGACCAGTTAGCCAGACAGTCTTATGTAAAATGTAACCTGGCAGACTCTCCACCAATTATTTAGTTAAAAGAGGGGTTACATATTTTCACTAAAATTTCAAAAAGAAAATATTTTTTCCAAATTTGAAATTACTTTGCTATTTGTTTGAGTTACCTATGTAAATTTGAAAATAACAAATGAAAAAAGTGTTTGTTAATGCATATTTATCTCAGTTGTTTTCAAATTCTGTTCTCGACCCTCCTTTTCTATTTTTACATATAAATTTTATCGAGTTTCAGTTGGCGTCGAATGACAAAACTTTTCTTGGCGAGGCCAGAAAGCTTGGCGTCGGGTGATATAATCGGGACGCGTCGGATGATGTCACCCGACGCGTCGGGTGATGTCATCCGACGCGTCGGGTGATGTCATCCGACGCGTCTGGCGTCGGAATTCGGACGCCAAGAGGCATTTTCATTTGAAACTGACTGTATGTAAGACATGTATACTGTTGAATCTTAATGTTACCATTTATCTATTGTTCTCATCTACCTATCTACAGTATTGACCAACCTACTTGCTACAGTCTCGAAGCGGAGTCGGAGTGACTTGACTCTGGAGTCAAAGTATACGCACAATTACGTAATTTAACTCCTGATTAGTGACGTCGACTCCGTTTCGACTGCGGAATCTGGAGCAAGTAATTTTGGTCGGTACTGTGTTATCTAAACATTAACTGTTCTGGTTTAACGGACCCAAAAGCCTCTGACTGAAGTAATGCGATACTGCTTTCCAAAAACTTCTTCATCGTATCGTTTTGACACTGACGAAGACGACCTACCTTAACTTATAGTCTTTTTTCCTAATCACAATGGCGTCTAATTAAGTTTATTCAAGAATGTAGAAATTAGCATTCTTTGTGTTTATGATGGCCAACTACCGATTATTTTTAAATAAATGAATAATGCATTTCAAAATTGTTATTGAGCATACTTTCCAGTTTGTTTATCTTCAAAACGGCGTCAGCTTCGTCCTGTTTTTACACCATTTATTTTTTGTTTTTTGCTGTTTTAGGAAAAAACCTAGAAATGTCAAGGCTGTTATGAATTAGCTAGCACTAGCGCACACTACACGCCTATTCTGAAACGTGTTGATTGTTACAAGGAATTTGGGTTATGTACCTCACAACTGACAAAACCCATGTTTTCTAAAAAGCTTTTAAATTCCGTGCAAACAGCATACTTAATACTAACGGGCACAATTAAATCACGTGCAAAAAATGATCATCTGCTAATAAACTTTGTTACAACCTTTTATTATTTTAAAAATCTTGCGAAAATGTTTTTGCTGAAACTACAAACTTTTTGAGATCTAAAATCACCGTTTTTATTAAAGTTGACCTCAATCAGTCCAGATGTGAATAATAATGTGATCAAATAGTGAAACCAAAATCAGAAAATAAGGGAGATTATATCACTCTTGTCCTACAATTAATCGTTAGGAAAGCAGTATCGCATACTTCAGTCAGAGGCTTTTGGGTCCTTAAACCAGAACAGTTAATGTTTAGATAACACAGTACCGACCAAAATTACTTGCTCCAGATTCGCAGTCGAAATAGAGTCGAGGTCACTAATCAGGAGTTAAATTACGTAATTGTGCGTATTACTTTGACTCCAGAGTAAAGTCACTCCGACTCCGCTTCGAGACTGAGGCAAGTAGGTTGGTCAAACTGTAGATAGGTAGATGAGAACAATAGATAAATGGTAACATTAAGATTCAACAGTATACATGTCTTACATACAGTCAGTTTCAAATGAAAATGCCTCTTGGTGTCTGAATTCTGAGTTAGAGTAAAGTAGATGACATAAGTACACGTCGGATGACATCACCTGACGCGTCGGGTGACATCATCCACGCGTCTATATCACCCGACGCCAAGCCTTCTGGCCTCGCCAATAAAAGTTTTGTCATTCGACGCCAACTGAAACTCGATAATATTTATTTGTAAAAATAGAAAAGGAGGGTCGAGAACAGAATTTTAAAACAACTGAGATAAATATGCATTAACAAACACTTTTTTCATTTGTTATTTTCAAATTTACATAGGTAACTCAAACAAATAGCAAAGTAATTTCAAATTTGGAAAAAATATTTTCTTTTTAAAATTTTAGTGAAAATATGTAACCCCTCTTTTAACTAAAATAATTGGTGGAGAGTCTGCCAGGTTACATTTTACATAAGACTGTCTGGCTAACTGGTCAGAATAATGTCAGTGTACTTAGTTTTATGGTTTTATCTTTTCGTATTTTAAATATGAATTTTTAAAAACATGTTAAATTAATGTAAAATTGTTCGTACATAAATTCTTTTAATAATAATGTAATAATAATTAGTTTAATTTAATAATCTCTAGCACACTCTAAATGCTCTACTCTCAGTTTTTCACACCCCCCCCATGCACTATAAACCTCAGCCCTTTGATATCAAGTTGCAACCCAATGCCAATGTAGACCCGGAATGCTTGGCAAAAGTTTGGCGTCGGATGACATCACCCGACGCGTCGGATGACATCACCCGACGCGTCGGATGACCTCATCCGACGCGTCGGAAATTTTGGCGTCGCCCGACGCGTCGGAGGCATTTTCATTTGAAATGGACTGTATGTAAGAGTAAGAGTGTTTCACAATGTCATTCTTACAGATAAAGACAGGGACACTCTCTTGCCTGCATATAGCGCTTGTATATATGCAGTATGCACCTAGATGTACCCGTCTAAAACTCCCGATTAAAGAATTTTCCGTCCAATTAGTAAATATACCTAATCTGTGTAGATGTCGCGTGTAAGCGTGCACAGGACACAGGATTTTACCCCCCCCCCACCCCTAGGCGCTATTTGCTATTATTGTGTCCAGCTTGAAAAGGCCCCCCCACCGCCCCCTCAAAGACCCGCTATTCGCGCTATACACGCTACCACACCTTCAGGTGCTATAAGCGCTATCCAAAATTAGCATCACTATATAAAGGGAAATTAACCCTTTGACGACCAAAGGTTCTCTATCTAGGCAGCCAAACTTTGACACCTTCCAGTTTTATGGCCACTGCTCGAGCTACGTGCGTCGTAGAGAGCTGGCGAAACCACCATTCGATAGACAATTCAATGGTGAACAAAACATAATCAGTCGACTAAGGGTCTAGGACGCACCGTTTTTGTGTTATAAGCGCTCAAAGATGAAAGTTTGTGCAAATTTTGCGCCATCGCTCAGGCATAATATGTACCTCACCCTAGAGTATTAACACAGCAACCGTGCGCCTATCATAGTTGACAGCTAAAAATAAACTACAATTTCCGCTCTATCTGATGCACAAAAAGCAGACTGCCAGAGTTGCGATCAAATATCATAATGAGGCTGGAAAGAAAATACTACTTTTGCGATGAAAAAAAGTCAAATTTTCACAGTGCTTAATCAAGCATAGGTTTTGTTGTGTGGCAGCAGGACTAAAATTGGGCCCATAAATGCAAAGATCTGCGATTTCTGAAAAAACAAGTCGAAGATCAGTTGACTAGAATAAGCTAGCCAAGATTTATAGCCTCTTTTACGGCATCCACCATGTGTGGTACCTGAGGTTCCCAATGCGAGTCAAAGGGTTAACACAAACACCAATAAGTGTTTTTCTGTATAAGCTTCACCCACATTTAAAAAATAGCGCATACAGCACCTTCAATAGCGCTTTTAGCGCAAATAGCGCAAATAGCACTCCCAAAAAGCGCTAGTGCAAATAGCGCATATAGTACCTTCGATTGCGCTTATAGCGCAAGTAACACTCCCAAAAAGCGCTATAGCGCAAATAGCGCATAATATACAGTCAGTTTCAAATGAAAATGCCTCTTGGCGTCCGAATTCCGACGCCAGACGCGTCGGATGACATCATCCGACGCGTCGGATGACATCACCCGACGCGTCGGGTGACATCATCCGACGCGTCGGGTGACATCATCCGACGCGTCGGGTGACATCATCCGACGCGTCGGGTGACATCATCCGACGCCAAGCTTGCTGGCCTCGCTAGGAAAAGTTTTCTATCATCCGACGCCAAATGAAACTCGATAAAATTTAGATGCAAACATATAAAAGGGGGGGTCAGAAACGAGAAACTACAGAAACAAATATGTAATTAAAAATACTTTTTTTTACTTTTTTATTTCCAAACTTACCTAAGTAACTCAAACAAAAGGCAAATTACTTTCAAATCTGGAAAAAAGTTATCTTTTTGAACTTTGTGCGTGAAGTAACCCCTATTTCTAATAGATGCTAACAATTGGGGGAGAGTTTGCCAGGTTACATAAGACTGTCTGGCTTACTGGCCAGAAAAATTTCAGTGTATATACTAAGCTTTCCTATGCTATTTATTTTTCGTATCAACTTTTCAAGTAATTTTAAATAAATGTAAAATTTTTTGTAATGAAATTTAAAATTTTTATCTAAACCTTTTAATATATTTAATTTAATAACTTGTAGTACACTCAAGTGCTTGAATTTTATTTTTGCACACCCCCCATGCATAAAAACCTCGGCCCTTTGACTGCAAGTTGCAACCTAATTCCAATATTGACCCAAAATGCTTGGTAAAAGTTTTGGCGTCGGATGACATCATCCGACGCGTCGGATGACATCACCCGACGCGTCGGGTGTCATCACCCCACGCGTCGGATGACATCACCCGACGCGGCGGATGACGTCATCCGACGCGTCGGAAATTTTGGCGTCGGCCGACGCGTCGGAGGCATTTTCATTTGAAATGGACTGTAGCAAATTCGACAGCGCTTATAGCGCAAATAGCGCATACAGCGCATAGAAAAAGCGCTATAGCACGCAATGCGCTATCGTTGTGCTCGTTTACACGCGTTCCTTACCCTATTCTGCGTAATACGAGTTAGTATATTCCCAACATTAATAAAGTTCGGCATATTTCGACAAACTTATTTGTTAATATCTACGGGAATGGAAGTAACTAATTAAGTATAATAATGTAGGAAGGAACGTATTTGGGATTACAACAAAGACATACAATTCTAAAAAACAATACAGACAGCCCCAATCTTAAAAGAGATTGATTCAAAAAATCAAAGATTCTATTCCGCTAAATGAAGGTGATGTAAAGCTAACCAGTTTGCGGTAGTTTTGTTTCATTCACAAAACAAAATTTTTTCGCTCAAACTGACTCAAACTTGTGCGATTTTGTTAAAAGCAGAAAAAAGTAACACCTCGCTCATACAACCATTATTTTTCTGCTATTTTAACGTTTGTCTGGCTAAAGTAGCAAAAAATAATAACGGTGTGTACACAAGCTTAGGTGAGAAGCTGCTGCTACCAGAAGCTAGCTTTAATTTTTTAAGCCAAGTTTTAGTCAAGAGCGAGCCACTTGCAAACCACTTTAAGTAAACGCGGCGGCACTTGCACTCGTGTATGGAAACCACAAAGAACAACTCAATATTGGTATTCTTTACTTGTTTTGACTGTCTCTCGCTGACTTCATTTGAATAGTTTTTAATTCCGCTCTTGTCCTTGGATCGAATGAAGTTAAATACAACTGATTCAGAAACTTCATGAGATAAACCAAAGTCAGATCAATAAAAAACAATGTTAGGTTTCGCAGGAATGTGGAAATCACATTCACAGAACTCAGTAGAAATGAACTCCTCCTTTCTATTTATGCGTTTGTCTTATGTATTAATCTTTTTGATAGACATAGTTGCACTATATGTATTCGGGTTTACATAGATATGTACTGTGTAGTAATTGCCTCTCAGGATGAGTATCCGAAAAGAGGTATCCTACAACTGCAGCTTGTGCAACACACGGTTTAACAAGGTTGACAGCAAAACACAAATACAGATATTAACTGCTACAGACAAAGTTGTTCCAGCATGGAAACAGTGCTTAGAAATTTATATATATGTGTCCAGAAAACGAGCAAGACAGAATGCTACCATCTCAGTGAGAACGGAATACCGAGAACAGAATACGCGCATAGCTATTTTACGCGACCACAGGATGAACATTGGATGGTTCATGTTTTCGTGTTTTTGTGAACAAATTTTTGTACAAAACACAAAACACGAAGCTGAATATGAACCAGGCTTAAGGATAGACTGCTATAAGCGGAGTAGCCGAATTTAGTGCATCGAGCCATAAATAGATTGGCTAGGCGTGCAATGTTTTACTATTTGAGTTCAAAAAAGATTGTCATAGCAGTGGCGATTGACGTCATACTCTGGCATCAGCTGTCGCCTGCGCGCAATTGCAAACACCATGTTTGTCTGCAAAGCAGTAATGGCTTGCACAAGACAGCGCTAGCAACAAAGCAAAATGTAGCACGGACCAACCAAATTGAGGCACCTTAAAAGCTAAAACATTGCAGCATTATTTCATGATTAATGACGCTGAAAAACGACTTTGCCCGACCATTAATGCACCCATAACAAATGTGTCCTTTTCCGAAGTGCGCACAACAACTTGGTAATACAAAAAGTAATGCCTGTGTCATCGATCTAGCACACAAACAAGCCATATATTTGGGTTATCGGGGTACGTTTAGGCCACCCACGGTCAACTAACCAAGCCCGTCATTGTGCAGTTGCGCTTCTGATTAAGACGTACTATAACTGCTGACGTATATTCGCGATGATCAAGCGCCAAGCCGATTACATCATCTTCCACGGCGTTGAAAACACTGTTGGGGACTCAGATAATCTCTCAGCGTCATGATGATAAAAGAATAAATATTGATCAGATTAAAAATTTCCATCATTAGGCTTTAAAAACTCGATGGTGAGAATGCCAACGAGTAATTGTCCACCCACGGACTTCCTTTTGACATTTACCTTACCTAACAAAAGTGAACAACACCACAACAAAACGAATGTACTTAACAAAATCGTCATACAAAGTCGTCAACAATCTATACAATTATATTACACAAGTGAAACCGGATCGATCCAGTGTTGATCCAGCACAGAAACTGCACCGGCGCAAAAAATTTTATGAGCAATATCTGGTAGTTTTTTTATCAGTTAAACAATTTTTTTATCAGTGAAACGATAAAATTTTGTTCGCAGTTTATTAAAAACTATTGTGCTGACCAAGGTGTCAGTCCTGAGTCTAAAGTCTGACCATAAAGTCTTAACCATAAGCCATCATGAGACAAAACAGATAGCATGACTTTACGGTGATTAAGTTAATGTTGTATGTATTATACTTTTGGTGACGGAAATTCTTTTCGTGTGAAATCAATCGAAGTTCAGGAAGAGCATAGTCCTTTAACGCAAGTGGGCGCATACGCTGGGCAGTTTTGACATTTGGTTCCATGGGCGAAAGCAGGCCTGTTGTATTTGTTGCCCTGTTTCTTGTAGTGACAAACCAGGACGTTCCGCATACCAGGCGCATAGGTGATGGAATTACACTTACTCAAACCACAGCCGATACGCGCTGACGTCGCCCATACCACCTGAAACGTTAAACATACATGTAACGGAATCGAAATTTTGGAGGTACTCTCCGGCCAAAGTTTGTCGATCTTGCCTCCCGCTCAAACGAAAACACAATAAAATTTGCAGGTACGGAGGGGATCCTTCGTTTTTACTTGCAATTGCTGCAGTTGCGAGTTTTTGGAAAGCTATGGCAATTCAATGTGGGGTCACATAAGCTAAGTGAATCTGAACTGAAGGATAGCCTTTTACTCACTGCGAAATGACTTCGTTGACGCGCTGTCAAACAGCATCTTTAACCTGTTGCCTTAACTGACTGATTTAAAATTAACTTTCAATATTAAGTGGTAAAAGGTAAGACTATTAATTACTTTAGTGGCAAAAGATACAGGTGGAGTAACAAGATTTAGGTGCATGATAGCCTAACAAATAATATAGGTAGCTTCTATAGGTTTATAAAAATAATGTTTGATTAACTTTAACTGCCAAAGGATTTACGATAACAAAGGCAGGACAGTGTCTCACTCTTCTTCTATACAGTGAGACACAATATTACTTTTGACCTGGTCAAGGTAGTCCAATTTTAACAAATATGATTAGTATGTCCAAGTCCCACAATATGCAAAATGTATACATACCTGTGTATAATGCCCACAGCATGGTCTAAACACGTTCCCGCAGGCACAGTACGGATTATTGATTTCATCGAACCACGTCTTGACCGACTGACGATATCGATTATGGTATGCTGCCCATATATTCTCTCCGATTCCTCGGCGATTCTGGCTGTGGGCAAACGTGCATCGGTCGGCGTGTCTTTGGGCACTGGCCGCTAGTTCGGGGTCCCAGTACATTCGTTCCATATTTGATGCTGGCACCTAAACATTACATATCTTGCGCAATATTGCCGCAATATTGCCGTGTTTCTGAATCCAGCTTCAGTAATCGTATTCTCAAAATTACCCATCGGTAAAATTAGCCTGTCCTCACCCACTAG
>JASANF010001334.1:0-10241 GCA_030248245.1 Trissonchulus sp. WLG1_4 | reverse complement strand
GTGTTTATGGTATGCTCGACGAGCGTACAGTGACCCAAATCCATATCGTTGCGGGCAAACACGTCTGCGTATTGCCATAGCAACGACTTGAGCTGTTTTTGCTCGCTCTCAGTAAGTTTCGATTGCTCGAAGCTGACTTGATCGATTAATTTTTGTTTTTCTGTTTCACTGTATTGTGCATCTGCACCAATACCATAGGCATGTGGCTGGGGGTGTTCGGTACAGGGTATGAAGAGACCTACCGTTAGGTTCTTTTTGAGTGAAATTGCGTCCGCATTAACATTAGCAATAATGATAGGCACACAGTTGTCTGGTCGCACGGTTACTGCCTCATCTATAGTGAGCAACGCAAACTTTTCTAGTAGCTGTTCATGAGTTTGGACAATGCCACTTCCAACTGCGACTTCGTTCTCTAGACAAGCCAGTACACGTGCGCAGTGTCTCGGAGGTATTTCAGTATCACTTTGCAGTGTCACTCTCGTGACTGCTTGACTGGGCTCTGACGTTACTTCCCACATGCTAAGTTCTGCATGAGGTAACTTGAGCTTTCCACCAAGCACATCCAACTTGGCGTGAAATCTTTCTAGCACGTCTGTGCCTAGTATCACATCAAACGGACTGTTTTTGAGAACATGAACCGTTACATCTGCAGTTTCGTTGCCCAAGTGTAGCGTCACTTCGCTACATCCAAGTAACTCCAGGTTATGACCAGATAACGAAAGACAGTTACCTTCAGTCATACGAACCTGTTTGCCTTGGATTAACTGTGGCCTAATCAGTGTGACTGAACTGCCGGTATCAACCAGCATCTCTACTGGTGTGTTGTCAACTTTCCCATACACTATGGGGGTTCTGCCTACCGGTTGATTGAGAAAATTCGACCATTGTTTAGTATTTGACTCAGGTACTTCTGTACTCTGACATTGAGTATTGTTCAGCACTACACGTGCTTGTGTAGGCTGATGTCTGTCGTCTCCTGTCAACAGTCTTTGTATCAATCGCTGATTTTGTTGACGTAATGTTTCAATTTCACTCTGCGTCGCTGTGGCTTTTTCTCCATTCTCAATCATGGAGTTGTCTCTTTCGATTTGTTGCATTGCTCTTGCAGTAGAGCGTTCGTTCTGTTGTATGTTGAACCTTTGTGGGTTTGGATTAGGGGTTTGGTTCTTAGGATTTTTAAAACACCGCGCCTGAATGTGACCGGGTTTCCCACATAAATTACATATGGGTCGACCATCAACCGTTCTACGATTTCTCGTAGCGTTGTTGTCTGTAGGCTGTGTCACTTGTCGTGGGGAAAACTTTTGTGCATTGCCTACTACCGCAGATTTGATAATGTTTGCACATTCTTGGACCAATTTACATGTTTGGTCGTTTTGCTTCTGTACACTTTCGACCAATACCTTCATTATGTCTTCCTTGGGTTGGTTTTGTTTTTGTTCGGGTTGTACCCAACATACGCGGTTTGTGCTGTTTGGATTGTCCCTTTCGTCGAAGCCTTCTTGTTCCTTTGCTCTAACAACGGCTTCTTCGAAAGTTTGAGGACGCGCAGACAGCACAAAGCGACGTATGTGTTTTTGCAAACCGTTCATGAAAATCTCTTTCATGAGTCTGTCACGTGATGTTCCCTTTATGTCATCACCGTAGGCTTTTCTAGCCAATTTCTGAATGTCTCGAGTGTATGCTTCCACGGATTCACCCGATCTTTGTATGCGCCTGTGTAATTCAGAACTATTCAAACTAGTCACTGTTTGTGACAAAATGTTGCGCATATCCTGCTTAATAGCCTCCCAGGAGGCTTGTATACCCGAAGGGAAGCTACTCCATACATCAGCAGCATATCCTTCCAAAAATCCCGACAAAATTTTTGCCTTAAACTCGTTTGTCCAATCATTTACTAGTGCTACGCGCTAACCCAATAAATTCGTCAAAATCATCACTGATTCCCCCTTTAAACATGGGAATGTGCCTTGGACTTATTATATTAGACGGCCCATCTGGGTCCACCTTCGCCATTGCGTTACTATACTGTAACAGTTCACGTATTTGGTACTCCGAATTTAGGGCAGTTAGAAATTTCGGTCCGAACCAATGTCCTAATGGAAAAACTTCAGTAACACAACAATCTTCGTCGTAAAATAAATAATGACGTGTGTCCTCAAAATATTGTTCAGTACTATCTAGACTATAACCGTCAGACCAGGTTCCAAGAGTCTCCTGTGTCGAACGGCTGCTGCCACCAAAATGTGCAATATCACTTGAGTTATCTTGTTCCTCAGAACACACGGTCGCCACTTTGTAACCGGCTACTGTGTCGGTAGGGTTACAGTTTATCACACAGGTTCGCTGAGGAGCAAGCACAACTAGACTGTACTATGTGCACCTAAACACAGGCTACACTACACTATTCTTGATCTACTTCACAAAGTAGTCAAACTTGCAATTTAACATTTATTATTGCACAGCACACAAAATATAAACACAAGACCACACACACTTCTACTCTAGTGACACACACCTGACACTCAAAGTATCTAAGGTTCCGGACCTACACTACCGTGGGGGTTCTCTACGCACTTCACCAGATAACTTGAGTGCAAATCCTTGCTACTCAACCCAGACACTGCGTACCACACGCCAAAGTGTGCCACCAAGGCAAGCCACTGAGTCTATGCTCTTGGTATGGACGTAGTCTATGCTAGTCTATGCGTAGTCTATGCTCTTCGTACGCTGTGGCCAACAAGAGTGCAACTCCTTGCTACTCAACCCTGAGCTAACCTAAGCTCAAAGGAAACTGCTCCGGAAGCCAACCTGCTTCCACCTTGGAGCTGAGCGAAACTGCTGCTTTCCAACTTTCGCTACCCCTTTTATAGCCACGATTCGTCAGCTTGCAATGCAACTGCTGACTTGCAGACATTCCAGAAGATTGGCAAAGATGTAGCAAGCACTGTTTACAGCAGCACAGTAAGTTACACTGCGAGTAATCGAGAGGAAATGGTGCGCGGGGGGCGTGAACAGTAGCACTTAAACACACAGCTGAATACTTGTATTGTTTGCATCATAGACTTTAGTTAGGACTACTGTAATCAAACTGTTATAGTAATTATTGGCAGAGCTATGATATTCATTATATTTTTGTCCAGTGCCCCGTATTACGAATGAGTATTGCATTGTTTCTAACACGTCACTCTGTCTGGCCCGTCTATGCGCAGCAGCTAACCAGCTGAGTGCAATTGATTGAAACTGCATAGTATGTATAGTACTGGCCTATGTATTATATTACAGCACCACTCAAGCAGCAATATATGTATAACCCGAGCAATGCGGAAATATAAGCTGGCAAGAGTAATATTATATCAAGAGTAATAACACACGCTACACGCATACATACTAGCACTAAATACCCGTCACAGAGAAAATATAAAAATTTCTCACTCGTTTTGGATATTTTTCACACTCTTGGTTTTCCTGTGAATTTTCGACCAAATTCAAACTTGGCCTTAATTTAGGCTTGGGCTTAGGCTTAGTATGGGGCTTAGGCTTAGGCTTAGGTTCAGACTTAGGCTTAGGCTCAGGCTTAGGCAATAAAAAAATCTAAATTTTCAGAAAAATCATGCCAGCCTTGAGCCTAGCCTAGAGAATCCTGCCAGCTAAGCCTAGATGATGCCTTAAAACATCATAACGCACTCAAAACTATCCAAAACGAAAGATTATAGCCCTTTTTGGTCAGACTGAAGCGGGGGGGGAGAAATTATTTTGGATTCTAATTCGCGTCCTACCCCATCTTTTAATAAAAATATGAAACCCCCATCGTCAGCCATGCCCCCAATCTGATCTCTAGCCCCCAAAATAGCTGTCGCCCCTTTTAATGAAAATCTGAAGTGAAATTATTGGTGTTAAAACCCTTAGGGGTCGAATAAGTCGGAAAATCGGCATTTTTTCGACTAATGATCCGGAGTCCCCCTATATCCCCCAAACCTAGGGGGGGTCAAAATTGAACGCTCTTTCCGGCTAGGTGAGAAGTTTGTAGGATGTAAGCTTTATCTGGAAATCAAACTTTGTCAAAAAATTAAACTTTATATACATGAAATTTTTTGCGCAAAATTGGATTTACGCAAAAATACTGAATCAAATGAAGACCTGCTGCTACCATTGAAAGAGCAACTTCTAAGCTACTAAATGCTGAAAAAATTTTACAAATCGGTTTAGGCTTTGAAAAGTTACAAAACTTTTTCTGAAGCTACCCGAGCCAGGCTGATTGAAGCGTTACAGCACGTTCAATGCAAATTTCGGGCCATAGCTGGGAATTTTTTTAAAATATGGAACTGGTTGGTGTACTTTAGTGCAGCAAATTTATTTGTAATACTTATTAGTAGGTTTTCCCATAAAATTAGGCCTCAGGCTTAGGCTTAGGCTTAGTGCTTACGCTTATTCAACAGGCACATATATATTATATAGCTGTTGAGATTTTTCTTGGAGGGGGGTGTATTTTTTTACCCCATGTTTTTGATCGTATTTTTTTACCCCCTCTGACTATATACATGGAAGAGAAGTTTGGAAGGATGGAAATGTCGGTCTTGGCTTTGGCTACAATCCGAGACTGGCATAGTCTCGGACTCGGTGCTCGGTCCCCAAATTCGAGCCTACATACACCAGCTCAAACCGGTGCAGATTCGGCCTTTGGGGGGGGAATTCAAACTCAACTTTTTCAACGCAAAAACACATTTTTATAGGTCTTTGCACGCGCTGAGTTTATTTTTAGCACTTTCCAAGCGAAAAAATGTTGATTAATGGCTTTTTTAAAAAACTCAAATTTAGCCGAAAATCATCATTTCTCGACATATTATATATTGTTCTGCGCTCATGTTCGCAAATTATAACCAATAAAATTGTCATATCAGTCTGAAGTTTGATCATCATAAAGTAACGTATAATGACATATGTACATGTATGAGGGGGGGATGGGGTTACCCCCCCCCCAAAATCGAGGACCCGGGGGGGACACAGGAAAAAATCTGATTACAAAAGTTACAAAAATATTACAAAACGGGTTTTGTCATTTTTTTGTAACTTTTTTGTAATTTTTTTGTAAATTTTAGAAAATTTATTTTTTGCTTCAAACTTGGCAAAAACACATTTCAAGACATAAAAACGGCATCTTGACTTCGAACTAGCTGTATTTATGATTTATTTTGACTTTTTGAAATATTTGCTTTTTACCGTTTTGTAATTTTTTTGTAACTTTTTTGTAACTTTTTTGTCATTTTTTTGTAGTATTTTTGTAATTTTTTTGTAACTTTCAAGTACATTGGCCAGAGGCCATCGTAAACCTGTTGGGTCAGTTACGTGATTCAGGCCCGTATTCACATACAAATTGTGTCAATCATGATTTTTAGCTTCAGGACACTCTAATAGACTTACGCATGCAATAAACACAAAAATTTTGCTTCGTCACTTTCCGGCCAACGTTCGTCACTTTTCGCGAACGACGAAGCTCGTCGTACGCCGACGAAGAGGGAACTTTTTTTGTACAGTACTGTACTAACACTAACGCTTAAACTTAGTGTTTACACTTAGTGTTAGCGCTTATAAGCGCTAAGTGTTATTCACAAACTTGAACTTCTACCATGCTAAACATACTTAAGCGCTTAGCGCTAAGGAAACGCTTAGCGTTTGTTTGTGAATAACACTTATGTAGTATGTGAATACGGGCCTCAGTTTTTGTAAAAAGCGGATAATTTTGCAGCCACAAAAACTGCAAAATGTCAGTCAAGAGTTTTTAAATAATGAAGTTTAATCACTGTATATACTCTGCAGCCATTTTTCCTGGAAAACTTTTAAGGGGGCGCTCCGGGAATCGGGGGTTACATCGAAAATTGGCAAAAAAGTTGGCAAATGCCAAACTTTACTATACATATATGTAGTATGGCACAAAAGAACACTGGAGGCAAAATTTCAAATCACGTGATCATGTCACGTGACTCCCAGAGCACCAAACGTGAGTGAATATTCGGCAAACGATAACTCTGCTCATACTTTGCGTATAGTCCCACTTTATATACCAAAATGTAGCTTATGTGCTTCTCTAGTTGAACATTATTTTGGTTTTCAACATTTATATCGGGTTTGGATAAAAAATGTCATTATGTGTTTTCGAAGTCGAACTCTGAGCAATAAAATTCATATAAAAAAATTTCTAAGCTTTATCTTAAAAAACTAAAAAATTGTTCAACTTCGCAGAGGCTAAGGCTATAATTGTGTAAAATTTTGTAGAAAAATAGCTAACCAGCATTTTATAATCGAATGCCGAAAAATTGGTTTTGTATTCACATATGTAGCCTTTATTTGAGGCTGCTGCTTCTGAAAATGGTTTCTTGTGCGATTTTTTTTGCACAGAACGCAATAAAATTGTTTTAATTTTTCATTACGACTAAAAAAATCTACGTATCGTCTGTTTGGAAAACTTCAAAAAGCGTTGATGCACTGGCTTACTTGCTGAATTTGTGTAAAAGTCGAATAAAATCAGTAGATTGTCCAACTTTTTTCAAATTTTTTGATTTGGAGATACGCACGTCAAAACATCAGAAATAGTATTTAGGGCAACTTTCCTTCAAGAATGATAGGTCAGTTCGGCTGTTTTTAAAAAATACGGCCCAAATCCTTGATTCCTGGAGCGCCCCCTTAATTTGAATTTGGACTGTTCTTGCGTCACTTTTGAAGCAGGCAACACTGTCAACCAACACTGGCAAACACTCGCATAGAAGTATAAGTTTTATTTGATGTAAAAGCATGAATTTTCAGGAATCTAAGTAGTTGAGTGGTTAGTGTGTTTCAGATTTGTAACCATAAGGTCACGGCTTCGACATCTAGTGCATCAATCTTTTCCTGACTTTTGCATTTTCGCCTACCGCTGAACATCTAATGTAAGAAGACAAGTGAAAATACAAGGCATTTTAATAGTGACACATGCATAGCTAAGGTAAAAGACGTGCAAAACACACTTCGCACATTGACACTTTAACGCTAGCACTGTGTTAAGATACCAGAATCAAAATTAAAGACCTGTTGGGCTGTGGCCCAACAGGAAAAATAGTCAAACAATATGCGAAGTCATAAAATAAAACAAAACAAAAACATATCAAAGTTATGTCAGGCGACTTGTCGAGGACAATAAAACAATTATATTCAAACATGTGCGTTACATAGCTACTGGTTAAGCTCACCAAATACAGTGCAAAATTAGAAGACGAAATAAAGATAATGATAAAAATACGTGTGTAGTGTACGACACAGTAGATACTGTACACTACGCACGGGACACAACATAAATACACCAACTTATGTGATTCAGAATGTTTGAACTAAGAACTTGGAGATATCATTCAAGCGATTTTTGAAAGCAGACACAGATGGACTTTCCACAGTAGTCGCAGGCAAGGAATGCCAAGCTTTGGTGACACGACAACTAAAAAAAATTTGTTCGCAAGTTACTTTGACTGCGAGTAAAGACCAGTTTTCGACTATGACCCCGAGTACCAAAAGAATTACAATCATAACTAAAAAAATCACAAAAATTCAAATCCACAAGATTATTTACAATTTTAAAACACATTACTAGATAAAAAACTAACCGCCGTTTCTCGAGAGTATCTAGATTTAAGACTTTTAATCTGGAAGGATAATCCAAGTTTTTACATGCCGGTATTCTTCTAGTGAAACGTCTTTGTACTGACTCTAATGATGGGGGCGTAAATTGGCGTTGTCGATATCCGTGCTGCAGTCATTTTGTTTGTGGCCAGGTAAGCCACAGCGAAAGCAAGTAATTCCAACGTATTTGTATCGACAGCTTGAAGAAATGTCCATTTTCCCGCATACATAGCAGGAAGAGCGATTCGAGGGCCTAGATACAAGCAGCGGTTTAGGGGCAGATTCTCTGTCACGAAGAATAACGACGTACTCATCAAATTCCTCGACAACACAGACTTTTTGGAAAATTTTTGGTCAAAGTTTGGAACGACAAAGAAACATCCATTTTCAGCCGTTTTAACGTCTAAAATCTCTAAGTTTAACGTTTCTTTAATTATTGAAGAGTTTATAGCTATTTAATATTAATATAAACGTGTGGTAGCTAATTAAGTTAAATTGCAGGATCTGCTTATAATGTAGTCGGCATCAAGGAGTTTGTTTGATGACAGTTTGTCAATTGACAAGTTACAAAACTGCGCGACGGAAGTGCAAATGTCAACACTCAACACCAAGTACCTACCTGTAGTGTACTACACTTGTGCAGAGTTGTAAAAATGTTACTTGGTAGAAATACAGAATCACCCTGTAACCAAGAACTATATAATTCCAAAAACAAGTTAATATTAACCTGGTTAGAATATCCAGTTTAACTGACAGTTAGTAGGACATTATAACTTTTAGTAGTATATGGTAACATAAAATTCTGCAGAATTGCAAGTTTTAGTAGTATTGAATTGGGCTGATTATTACGCACATATGAACAAGTACTTTTGGCTAAGTTTTGATTAATTTGTTTTTAAGTTCAGGTTATAGGTTTATATTCAAAAGGTGTGATAAATTAGTTTAAAAATCAGTTACATAACTAGAATAGGTTTGAACAGCTTTCATTCAGTGAATTCAAAAAACTTATATTTGATAATTTGCGTTATTAGGTAGTTCGTACTACAGAGAGCACTTTATGCAAATGGATAAATATAAGAAAACGACCATTTTAGAAAATCTTTTCGAATAAAAATAAAACTATGTAGGTATAACATCCACTTCCACTATGCAAGTTGAATGAATGTTGTAACTATGAAATTTAGTGAAATTTAGAATCAAATGTGCAATTGCAGAATATTCCAAAACAAGATACACTTTTCCTAAATGATCTGAGCAATGAGCATAACTCCGCTGGTTGGTCGATGTTTGATAAAATAAAAAAGGAGTTTTACCAAAAAAGTTCATCGCCGAATCCAAATTCTGCTCAAAAGCCGACGCCTAAGATTCGCAAGAATTATAGCAATTTTCATTGGGATCACAGAAACTACCACAACCACCACTGGTTCTACTACTGTTGCGGCTTAAGCTATTGCTGCGGCTGCTGCTACAGCTACGACGACTACTACTACTACTACCACCACAGCGACAACTGGTACTGCTACTGCTGTTGCTACAGCTACGACGACTTTTACTACTACCACAGCCACAACTGACACTACTGCTGCTGCTGCAGCCACGACGACGACTAATACACCACAGCCACAACAGGTACTACTACCACTGCTGCTGGAGCTACCACTACTACTGCTGCAGCTACGACAACTATTACTACCATAGCCGCAACTGGTTCTACTACTGCTGCTGCTACAGTCATAACGACGACTAATACACCACAGCCACAACAGGTACTACTATTACTACTACTGCTGCTGCTGGAGCTACCACTACTACTGCTGCAGCTACGACAACTACTACTACTACCATATCCACAACTGGTTCTACTACTGCTGCTGCTGCTACAGTCACAACGACGACTAATACACCACGGCCACAACAGGTACTACTATTGCTGCTGCTGGGAGCTACCACTACTGCTGCTGCTGCTACAGCCCCGACGACGACTACTACTAAGACAGCTACTACTGGTACTACTACTGCTGCTGCTGCTGCTACTACGATTTCTACTACTACCACAGCTACAACAGGTACTACTACTCCAGCTGGAGCTACGACTGCTGCTGCTACTACAGCTACGACGACGACCACTATCACCACTACTGCTGCTGCTGCAACTTCAACTACTACTACTACTACAACAGCTACTGCCTACTACTGCTACTACTACTACTACCGCTGGAGTCACGACTGTTGCTGCTGTTGCTGCTACGACGATTACTACTAATACTGCTGCTGCTACGACTTCTACTAATAACACAGCTACAACAGGTACTACACCACTACTACTGCTGCTACAGCTACAACGATGACTACTATCTGCTGTTGCTGCTGCTAAGATCTTTTACTACTACCACAGCTACAACAGGTACTACTACTGCAGTGGCTGGAGCTACAACTGCGGCTGCTGCTGCAGCTACGACTCCTACTACTACTACTACATCAGCCACAACTGATACTTTGCCACTTCAACATCAGACGACTAAAGCAGTAGAAACTACCTACTACCAACTACTACCACTGCAACAAGTAGCAGTACCTACTACCACAACAATAGC